>JAURVB010014314.1:0-46908 GCA_033002965.1 Piper betle | reverse complement strand
CAACCTTCTTAGCTTGTGCTTTGCTGAGGGAAGCAACAGCTCTTGTGAATTTGGTCAGATTTTATATCAAATGAACACGCAAGTATTATGAATAATTAATGAATGAAAGAAAAAACAATCAACATTGATTCAAACCTCATAGATGCATATAAAGAATTATTAAAAGGCACAAGAAATAAATGAAAAAGACATACTTCGAGCTTTGGTTCTTTGGCTAGGATAGCAGTTCCCGATTGATCAGGTGACTGCGGCTTTAATGGATAATTTCGTACCTGCATAAAAAAATAGAATAGCATACGCATCACCATTTTATCCTGAGCATGGAATTGGCAGCACCAATTGATTTCCAAAAATATTCTGCCCTTGGTATTTTGGAAAAGAACTTTAAAGTAATTTGTTTACCCAGTAATGCATAATGTCCCAAATCACTTCCATAGGAGCATTTGTTTTCATTGCCAATGGAGTTACTGTTGGGATTTTAAACACACAAAATCCCAAAACACTACGTGTGTTTTGACAAGGCAAACTAATAAAAGATAAAAGATAGATGACAAGTGAAACCTCCAAAATAGAAGAGAAACCACAAACCATGCATTATAATTAAATAATGGGCACACACATCGGGCAAAGCCATACATCATCTTCATCATCTGGATCATACGATGGAATCAATAATCTCCAATTGGGATACACATCTAATTGTGAACTCTCAACCTTAACTGGGATACACATCCAATTGGGAACTCTCAACCTCAGTAATCTCCAACTGGGATACACATATCTCCAACTGGGATACACATCTAATTGGGAACACTCAACCTCTGGGAACACTCAACCTCTAACCGAAAGCGACAGTCTTATTGGGAAGACCCATATCTTAAGAGGAGACATTCTCCCTCCTCAAAGAGAGAGAGGAGAGCCTTAATGCAAAACCTCACAGTCAGTTGTACTCTCTTTAGCGCTATTTCACTCACAATACAACTATATATATATATATAGGAAAAGAAAACCAGCCTCGTAGATATGAAGAGCCAAACACTAAATACTCCTCATCTTCCACAATTTTATTCAAATTCTTTATACCTCTTAGAATAACTCCATGTCTTTACGATTCCCTATGTAGTTGCATGTTTTCTTATATTCATCGTATGATGAGGGACCAAAAATTATCCCCTCCCGAATCATACAGAACACATTAGGGTTGGTTTCACCATCCACTTCCAATCACCCCTTCTCGCCTGGAAACTCCTTGAAAAAATTTTCAACTCTGCACCACTTATCGAACACCACTCAAACCTGAAGCACCATTGTCGATCGCTTGCCAACCGCCATCACATGAGGGAAATATTTTAACACATCTCCCCTTCCGACTCATATGGAATGTCCTCTATCTCCCCTGATTGGAACTCCTAGCACATCTCCCATAATTGTATAGAAGAAACTCCTTTTTCTAGCACCATTGAAAAGTCATCTTGGAAAAACATCACACAAACCTCCACAGGCCATGAACCATAGCTATACGAACCAAAGCATGAACATGATACCACTTGTTGGGATTTTAACACACAAAATCCTGAAATATCATGTTGTGTGTTTTGACAAGGCAAACCAATAAATGATAAAAGGTAGATGACATACAAAATTAACGTGGAACCTCTAAAATAGAAGGGAAACCACAAATTATCCACTATAATCAAATAATGAACACACACATCGGGCAAAGCCGGTACATCAGCTTCATCATCTGGATCAGACGATGGAATTAATAATCTCCAACTAAGATACACATCTAATTG
Source organism: Piper betle (assembly GCA_033002965.1). Lineage (NCBI taxonomy): Eukaryota > Viridiplantae > Streptophyta > Magnoliopsida > Piperales > Piperaceae > Piper > Piper betle. The sequence goes on along the minus strand of JAURVB010014314.1, from coordinate 45,112 downwards.
GGAACACTCAATCCCACATCCAATTGGGAACACTTAACCTCTAATTGGAAAAGACAATATTATTAGGAAGACCCATATCTTGTGAGGAGAGGCTCTCCCTCCTCAAAAGAGAGAGGGAGAGCCTCATTGCAAAACCTCACAGTGAAACCAAATAACACACTCTTCAGTTGTACTCTATTCAGCTCTATTTCACTCATAATATAACTACATATATATAAGAAAACAAAACCAGCTTCGTAAATATGAAGAGTCAAACACTAAATATTCCTCGTCTTCCACAATTCTACTCCAATTCTTTGTACCTTTTAGAATAACTCCATGTTTTTATGATTCCTCGTGTAGTTGCATATCTTCTTATAGTCATTATATGATGAGGGACCCAACTGACGGCCAAATATTCGATATCCAGCATTTATCACTGTAGAACGAAACATGACCGCAGAAGGCAAGATACCCTTCAAGGGTTGAAATCCTTTTGGACAGAGAGGAGAGGCACTACATATCTTTTGTACCGATTTGCACGGCTCTGAATCAGAAGTACAAATTAGGGACTCGGAGAAGCTTTTGAATTGAGATATGGTAGCATTTTTGCAAACATTGAACAGCACTACCTCAATGGTTGCAAGAAGTATTCTCAGTGCCATCTCATGGCAATATTTTCCTTTCGGCGGATAAGAACCATATCTGGTAAATGAAAACCAGGGGCTAAATCAAACCTAGCAAACAAAGAAACTTGAAAGTGTCTTTTCAGAACTATATCCAAAGAGTCAGCATTACACAAACCCAAAAAGAACAACATGATTGAACCAAGCTTAACTTCTGCATTAACCCCCCAAAGAACGGCCAAATCCGTTGATGTGCACATTAACAAACCACCATCTGCAACTGATTGAACAGCAGTGTCCAAAAACAGAGAAGGGGTTCCATATGGATCAAGATCAACCTGTTGAAAACTTCAGTAAATATGCACTAATGCAGTGTTAAGCAAACAAGTCAATTTAATCAACCATTTGCTAAGCATGACCATCAAAAATGTACTACGTCAAATTCTTTTTGGTGGGTAAGCCTATAAACGCGTGAATCAGCAAGATGAGGCTACACTTTAGAAGACACTACTGAGCCATTGAATTTTATGTTCCTCTTACAAGCTTCTAATGCGTAGGAACCATAGTCTTTTCATCAAATTGAAGATCATTATAAAAAAATCATCAAGATATTAATCTAACCCAGACAAGCTATTAAATATTTAGTTGCTTCAAATTTGAATCGAGTTATTAAATATTCAAGTTGCTCTAAGTTCGAGTTGACTTTAAGCTGAATTAATATATGTGTTTATAGTTTATCAGTAATACCAAGTAAAAATCTTATTTTTTTAAAAAAATCTATATAGATTGAGTACATCACCTTTAAAAATTCTCAAGTCCAAAATCACGAGCCAAAAATTTCTAAAATTTGTTTCAAGGAAACTAGACTCTTAAAGGAATCACACCAATTGAAGTTTTGTAGTGAGAGTTATGATTTTTAAAAATCAAGGATAAATCGAGCAAAATCCAAAATGTGGTATATATACAAGATATTGCTCTTGGACAAACAGTTTATGTTGAGCTTATAGTCCATTGGAAATATTAAGATTATATGATAGAGAGAAGATACTTTCTTAATGGAAATAAGTTGTTAAAGAATCCATTTAGAAAGGTTTGTTCGGTCTAAATGAGTAAACAAGTTGTTACGTAAATAGGCAAAAGGGAAATTTTATGGCGAACAAGTTGGACACGGTTATATGTGAACCAAGTTCGTATCACCAACAAGGTGTTTGTTAAGTTAAAAATAAGAATTAATTTGAGGCTAAGCACTTAACATTTGCCGGTAGCTTAATCTAAGTGGAGCCAAACATGTTTAAAGTACTCTTATGCATAAATTGCACATATGGGTCAATTTCGGTCAATAACACGGTCTATGTTCGTGTTAGAAAGGTGTTCTTATATTGTGTAGAGTAAATATGAGTGTTAGTTGCTTAAACAGGCAAGGGTTTAAACAAATAGGTAGAAGTTCCTTCATATTTTATCCTGCATGGGTAATTTAAAACCCAGCTTCGGGTTAGGGTTTTAGCCGCTAGTAATTTGCCCGATTCGGACCAGTCTCGAGTCGATTCGAGCAAGGTTGAACCAGACCAATTTTCAGAATATGAGTATGAGGATGGCCATAATGAGCATGTTATAGTGACTAAGTATGCCCAATATGCATATGATAGATACAACAAAACACGAGTTATTAGTGTATACACGAGGTATACAAATAATTTTTTTATGAATTAGCTAGGGTTTTAGACATAGATGTAGACCGTTACAGCATTTAGTATCTATTTGGGATTTTGAAGGTATCTCATTTACATGCATCTTAGGGATTTCAGACTACTGGATTACCCCTATGGTCCTAACTTGATTGAGTAGCAGATTTTTTTATCCGATCGAGTTTAGGGTTTCGAGGCTCGTTTAGCCTTCTTACTTCGATTCTCGCATATAGAGTCACTTTTATGACTTGATTCAGTTTTGATTTTGGATGGTCTCGATCTGAACTTTCTGTCTATATGTATATTCTATATACCTATAGATAGGCCCCACTAGGCCATTAGTTGTTGGACGTTCGGATCGTGCCATGTAGAAAGATATGAGCCGTACACTCAGCCTTAGCTTTACCCAGTGATTTCCCACAATTTTAAGGATTTTCACCTTAGTTCCACGAACACTTTGACTCACCGCTAGCGAGACCCTGACCTTCTTCCAGCCACCAAATCGGTATGGTCGTTCAGCTAGTCATTTTAGATTGAAGCCTAAGGACCCACATTTATTGTCTAGTGTGTCAGATTATCTCTGAAAGCAAAGGTCATGAAAAAAATTCAAGGTTACCGTACCCCTTCTCTTCCACTTGCACATCTGATCTCCCATCCTTGAAAAAATTTTGGAAATCCCATTTCCCTTATAACTTTCAATAGCATAATCTTTCCAACAAAAATTTGATATATCATAATTGATTCACTTGAGCATCAAGCTGCTTCAAGAGCAAATTTAAAAGATTATTTTAACATGATAAAGTGAAAAATACATAGCCGAAAATTGATAAATGAAAAAAGCATGGCCCACACTTGTACTAGAGTGGGAGGAAGGCTTCAAGTGGCTCTCCTTGCTCCGGATCTGTTATTGTGTTTAATAATATTATTTTTTGTCTTCTAAAGTAGAAAGTAATTAAGGACTTTGGGGTGTTTCAACAAAAGAATTCTAATTATTGAGATCTTCAAACAGTAATAGAAAAGGGTGGTATTTGTTCTATAATTTCAAAGAGGAATATCTTAGGTTGGTTCTTTCATCAAATAGATCAAATGGGTTGGCAGGATGAATTCCTCGTTGAAAAGTAAGCAAACGAAGGGAGAAAATTTTGGAGAAGAAGAATATATACAAAATGGAAGAAGGGTATGATTGAAAATGAAGAAAAATATAAAAAAATACCCTGTAAATTATAATTGATAGGCGACAATATTCATAGTTAGGTCGAATAATAGTTTGCAGCAAACCAAATTAAAGTATGCGGGTTACCAGTTTAGCATGTTGTTATATGTTCCAAGATGCATTCTCAATCTCAGATAATACTCTAAGATCACATCTTTCAACATGCTAAGCTTGGCATATGATGCTTGTTTACACTATGGTGGAAGCACATTTGAGTTTTCCAAAAAGTGAAAAGGATTAGGCATCAGCCTTCACAAAAATTCCCTAACTAGCTTTGAAGACAAGCAAACCACATATTCCATTTTAAAGAAGTTCGAATATATCTGGACTAGTGTATGTCTCAGCGCACGGTATAGCTGCCAACTGCTTCTTCCTACAACGATCTTTTCTTCTTCAATTTGACTATTGTTTTCGCGAGGTATGCAATGTTATATTTATCCTGATCTTAAACATGAGATATACCAAATTGCATGTGTGAATTCTTGTTTACTTATGCTTTGGGCCACATATTTACAGCAGTTACTTCCTACTTAGCATTTGACTGAAAACTGTCTTATGTCTTTAATTTGATCCCACAACTTGGCTTTGTATATTAATCAAACAATCCCATAAAAACTTAACAACCCCCATCCGTTATCTTTTTCTTTTGCTACCTCAAATCTTGAAATTCCACACCAGACGGTGATCGTCCAATTATATGAACGACAATAAATAACCATATATAATCAACTACTTTTCATGGTTATTTAATTTTTTTATTGTTCGTCGCCAACCTCATTTAATAAGATATCGCGCAAGCGACTTATAGTACATATTAATTTTAATTTTATAGATAAATTCTTGCAAAATAAAAAAATAGATTATAATAATACAATTATATATTAGATATTGGTTTTGATTAATTGACTTTAAAGATAAATCCTAATTCAATAGGAAGATATACTATAATAATTTAATTTATTTTTTCTATTTTTATTGTATTTTATTAGTCAAAATCTCCTACTTTTAATTACAGGTGAGTATTACGTTCCTCTTTGATTAATCAGAGTCAATATTTCTTTATTTAATAAGAATTTATCTCTAAAATCAAATTTTATGAACAATAAAACTCAAGTTGTATCTCTTAATATATGGGATTTGTCGTCCTGAAAAAATTATTGTTCTTAGTGGCGGTGTCATAACATCTTAACATTTAATTAATCATGAACCATACCTACATAAGAAGTAAGATTGACCGTTATCTTGTCTGATACTAATATTTGTGTGGGCCAGACATGTTTAGCAGCTAAGAATTAAGTAAAAATATTTATCAACACGTGAAGGACGATAAAAGAGGTTAAGAATAAAATCCTAATTATTTTGCTCTTATGGGTTAAGTTCATAGTTCAAATACTCGGGATTAAAGCTTAACTCGACATGTCATAGGTGGAGTCAACTCGGAGTCGATTCCAAGCAGAGATATTTATATTATTTTTTCAATTAAGTAAAAAAATGTTACATAAAATAGGCATTTATTGATTTTTTGGCACTTAAAATTATTAAACATATGATTAATATTACTTTAAAATATTGATTTAGATAAAGGATTTAATGTTTCTGTGCTCAAGCAGAGGCAGCTTGCCTGTTCTTGAGTTTGATACCAGCCGTTGGATTGTATCCAACGGCTGGAAAAATCTCCTGGGCAAACACCCATCTTCACCACTGCAGCAGCCGGGAGTTTCATCCCACTTCTTTGCGTCGGCAGGATGAAGGGGCTCGGAGGCCGATCACGGGCGGTCAGTGGCAGGGGCTGGCGGAGGTAGGCGGTGGCGAGTGGAGTCGGGCAAAGCTGAGCAAAGGCGGGCGGAGGTGGGCGGAGGCAGGTGGTGGCGCCACCCCACCTCCGGCGACCTTGCCTGTGCTTGAGTTTGATACCGGCTGCAAACGTATATTTCTGAAGCTCGTTGGACCGGGGTGGCGCCCTCTCCCCACCCTCCCCGGCCCTCATCAACAAGTCGCCGACAGAGAGATACAAGCTGTCGTCACCCGCAGTGTACGCCGTTGTCCCCGACCCCGCCATCGTCGAAAACCCCGACCTCCGCCTGGGTTGAAGTCGCCGGCGGGAAACAGAAGAAGTCTCAAACGGAGAAATGTGGTCGACGATGTCGCAAAAGCAGCAGCTTTGATCGAGGCAATGGCAACAGTGGATTTGCCGGCAAACGTCGCCGCACCGGACTCCCAAGCCGACGCCTCCCGCCTTCATCCTGCCGGCAACCGTCTCCTCACCGGCGGCCGCCGGCGAGGTCGCCGGCGGTGGGTGGCACATCAAAACACAAGGGGGAAGGAAAGGGCGATGGCAATTTCGTAATAAAAACTTGACTCGTTCCCGACTTAAGTTAATATTACGAAATAAATTTTAAAAAAATAAAATAAAATAATTTCGTAATAAAAATAGGACTTACTCTCGACTTAAGTTAATATTAAAAAATAAATTTAAAAAATAAAATAAATAATTTCATAATAAAAAATTGACTCGCTCTTGACTCTAGTCAATATTACGAAATTCATCTCCAAAAATTTGAAAAAAATAAAATAAAATACCATAAAATAAAATAAACCATTAAAACTCGATTAATTTATTTTATGGTATTTTATTATATTTTTTATATTTTTTGGGATGTATTTCATAATATTGATTTAAGTAGGGAGCGAGTCAAGTTTTTATTACAAAATTGCCATTGTTTTATTTTTCTTAACCAACCCTATTTTCCCCCCACTAACCGATGGCAATTTTATAATAAAAACTTGACTCACTCCCGACTCGAGTCTATATTATAAAATATATCCAGAAAAATATTAAAAAATACAGTAAAATATTATAAAATAAAATAATCGAGTTCTAACTCAAACAACATGTTAGGTTTTAACCCGATCTTGACTCGAGTAAATAATTTGACTACGATTTGGACTGATATTAAAAACTTAACTACGATCGAGTCAATATTGGTCAGGTTTTTATTACGAAATTATTTTATTTTTTTAAAATTTAATTCCTAATATTAACTAAAGTCGGGATCATGTCAAATTATTATTACAAAATTATCTTACTTTTTAAAATTAATTTCATAATATTGACTCGAGTTAGGATCGAGTTAAGTTTTTATTATGAAATTTTTTTAATTTATTTCATAATATTGACTCGAGTGAATATTAAGTTTTTTTATGAAATTATTTTATTTTTTTAAAAAATTATTTCATAAAATTGACTCGAGTGAGGATCAAGGCAAGTTTTTATAATGAAATTATTTTATTTTTAAATTTATTTCATAAAATTTATTTGATCCTCACTCACTCAAGTCAATTTTATGAAATAAATTTTAAAAAATAAAATAACTTCATAATAAAAACTTGAATCAATCCTAACTCAACTCAAGTTTTTATTACAAAATTATTTTATTTTTTTAAAATTTATTTCGTAATATTGACTCGAGTCAGGATTGAGTAAAGTTTTTATTTTTTTAAAAAAAATATTATAAAATTATTTTATTATGAAATTATTTTATTTTTTAAAAAAATTATTTTATAAAATTAAATCGAGTGAAGATCGAGTTAAATTTTTATTATGAAATTATTTTATTTTTTAAAATTTATTTCATAAAATTGACTCGCGTAAGGACCGAGTCAAATTTTTATTACAAAACTACCCTCCCCTGTTTTTTTCCATGTTTGCCACCTCACCCAACTGTCGACCTCGCCGCCGGCCCGGCACCGCCCCGGCCACCACCCTGCTCACCCCTTCCGCCCCGCCCCACCCTGTCGCCGTCCCGTCGCACTCACCCCGCCTCACCACAGCGTCGCCCGGCTGCCCCCCGGCTCACCCCTTCTGCCCCTGCCCCACCCCGTCACCACCCCGGCCGCGGCGATGCCCCCCCCTCCGCTCACCCGGTCCGCCCCCGCCCCACCCCGTCGCCGCCCCGGCCACCCCCGACCCACCATGTCGCCGCCCCGTCGCGCTCACCCCGCCTCACCACAGCGCCGCCCCGACTGCCTCCTCCGGCTCACCCCTTCCGCCGCCGCCCCACCCTCCAGCCGCCCCGTCGCACTCACCCCGTCTGCGCCCCACTCAGCAGCCGACCCGCCGCCTCACCCCAGCGCCGCCCCGGCCACCCTCCACTGCCCCCTCCCCCCTGCCTCACCCCGGCAGAGTCCCCCGCGTCACCCCGCCGGCACCCTCTGTTTTTTTCAGCCGTTGGATTGAATCCAACGGCTGAAATAATTTCAAGCACAGGTAAGGAGCCTGTGCTCTGTCCTCTTAGATAAATTATGAGCAAACTAAAATGTTTTAACGGCTTTTATTACTTGACTCGTAGAGAATAATAAAATTTATCACAAGGACACATCCATAGAATTTAACTCAAAAAGTCAAACAATGAAGTTGACTGTGACATATGTTTAAGTCAAATAAGAGTTTTACACTTGTGATTAAATTTGCTTGGCCTTATAATGGAAAGTGGTAATCAAGTAGGAACCATTCAAATAAGAATTATAATAAGCAGCTAGCTATAAGGTCTTTGTAAGACCCAATGATCAAGTAAAATACATAGACGATAGCATCCAGTAATTACTAAAATATTAAAACTGTCAATAATGGTATTAATCAGCTAAACATGTTAGTGATTTGCTAAAACATGATCGGGTCCTATAACTATATTATTGTAAGACCTTACGTCATATTGCCACTCTTCAAAAATATGTATGAAGACACTCTGATAGATCACCCATCACCCACCATGAATTGCATGTCAAACTTCTCCTTTGCTTCCTCCTTCCTTTAGACATTAATAAGGGTGTCTACGGGTCGAGTACCCACGAAACCAAACCCGACCGAACCTTAATGGTAAGGTTTTTGTTAATTAATAATAAGGTTTAATTTGAGAGTAATGGGTACCTAGTTAGAAATAGTCAGGTTTGGTTATAGAGTAATGGATATTCTATACCCGAAACCCAATTTTTATATTACAATTGTAATTATGAAGATTAGTAATTCATTAACTTTTTAAACTAATACTTATTAATTAAATTATCAAATATCCTCTTTGTATTTTTAAAATACTTTTTTCGCTTAACTTATCCTATTATCAAAAATCCTATTTATATAGTTTGAATTTTTTTTCTAAGCAAGTAGTTTAAGTAGTTAAATGGGTACCTGCTTAATAAAGGTTTGGTTTTACCTTAATAGTAAATACTTGGGTTTGATTTATAAAGTTAACTTAAATAATGAATTTGGTTTAGTCAACACAAGACCAAACCTGACCGATACGCAATCCCAGATAGGGTTGCTAATTGAGCGAGCCAGCTCGTGAGCATTTAGCGTTCGGCTCGGCTTGACTCGACTCAAAACTCGACATTTAAATGCTCAACTCGAACTCGACTCGAACTCGAATCTTACGAGCCGAGCTTGAGCAAGATCGTGTTCGACTCGACTCAACTCGGTTGTAACTCGAACTCGACTCGTAGTTCGACTCGAACTCGACTCGATAAAATAATATAATAATATAGTCTTTATATTATATATATATATATATATATATATATATATATGAAATATAATAACAAAGAAGCAAGATAATTGAGATGGTAAGAATTCACCTTGATGATTTTAAGGTTGTGGGTTCAAACCATATTGGCTTCATTTTTTTTGTATTGAGGTACTTTTGACTTTTAATCGAGCTGGTTTCGAGCTAACGACGAGCTGGGTGAACGAGCTCGCAAAAATTAAACAGTTTAAGTATGTTCGAGCTCGACTCGAGCTTGAACACATAAAAGATATTCGAGTCAAACTCGAGCATGTATGTCCAAAACTCGTTCGATCTCGAGTCGAGTTCGAACGAGTTTCGAACTATTCGAGCCGAGTTCGAATACATGTTGAGCTCGGCTCGCTCGCTCAATTAGCATCCATACTCCCAGACATCCAACCAACACCAATTAAATAAAAATTGGGAAAAAGTGGTAAAAATTGTCGGTGGTACAAAAAGTATTTAAGTACTACAAAGAAAATGTCTTTTCTCCATGTTTTTCTCCATTGTCTTCTCCATGGTCTTCTCCATGTCATTTTTAACCATAGAGAAAATTACAGATTTTTTCTATATTTAGAAATATTTAAGGTAATTATCTGTTAATTTTCTAACTTTTGTCCATTCCAAAAAATGCTCTTCAATCATAAAATATGTAGAAAAGTGGGGTGGAAAAAAATTTCTCCACGTTTTTGGCATCAAGAAAAGTTTGAAAATTGTCTTTTGGACACTACATTTTTTTTGGAATGTGGAGAAAAACAACTTTTTTATAGAGTTTCCTTTAGAAAAATGCTGGATTTTGCAAGTGTATCTAGCACCACAACCTCCCTTCTTTTCTTCCTACCCCTGAACTAAGTCATCTTACATATATTAAGTTCTAAAACATATGAATCTACATAATTTACAAGCACAATTCATAATATGTACACTCATCCATGATCCATATAGAATCTGAAAATCATAACATCAAACATAAATTTAAAAGTTTAACATAATTGTAAGGACCGAGTCCAAGTATGAACTGACAAGACTAAATCATCTTTTTAAAGTGGTTAACTAAATTATTAAAAAAATGCCAAATCCCTACTAATATACAAGATCTTATCCCGTTAAATTTTTAATGTAGGAACCAACCAAAGTATAATATGTTGTTCTTACGTTAATCTCTTCAAAGTGGTTAATCTAAGTTGAAGATCTATATACATACCCCTACTAATATATTGTATTTTACCCCGATGGATATTTGATACAAGACTAATTTTATTAGATCTTACAATTCATTCATCTTTCAAAAATTTCATCCCCGATATTCTTTTTCATCCCCCCAACTCACTTGGAGACAAGAGCTGCCATTCGCTAATGCTGACAAGCTCAAGTTGTCTCACCTACATATACATGCAAATGGTAAGAGCAATCAAATGGTCCCCAGTCCTCAATAACTAATAAAAGCCTAAAAGAGATCTAAACAACTCATAAGCAGCACATAACATGCATAACTTACCAAAACATCTTATAAGGGCCAAATTGAGTGGTGACCTATCACTAGCCAGACAACACCCATCTAATTCACATCTATCCAGATCTAAAAAGCACAAAGCGTAATGAAAATTCATTTTCTTCAACACTCATACGCAAAACCATAAAAGGCTCATATAAGATTGCAATTTCAGCATATAAATAACACCTAAGTAACTTCAAAAGAGACTAAGGTTCTAAAAAACATTTCAAGGAATTTCAAGATTTAGGGATATTAATCACAGAAGCGGATCGACAAGATGATTAGTCTTCTGATAAAACATCGTTTAGCGAGTCTTATTGATCAAAATTATAATTGGATGGATCATAGACGATACAATAGATTTGAATTCTAATGTACTTAAAAGTAAGTTCCACAACCTACCATCATGAGCTCACTTTGCATGATCCAAGACTAAGACCTACTAAATATCTACAAACCAAACCATGTGTGTGCACAAATCAACAATCAATATAAAAATAAGATGAAAAACTAATAAATAAATAGACACACAAGAGTAGGTAATATAATCATGATGGAAGCTAAATAAACTATCAGATAGATGGATCATAACAAGTGTTAAGGATAGTACAACATGCTATACCATGACTAGCAACATAATAATGATACTAACATGTTACAATCAACAATAGCAAACCATCAAACAAGTTAGCTAGCAATGCCAATATGAAATACTAAGATATACCCTCATTTCAAACATCAAGTATACTTTGTATTTATCATCAGTAAAACATAATGATAATCGTAAACAAGAGATAAATAATATATAGAATAAGCATCAAGATTTTCGCTTACACATTTAAGCAAATACCTAACATACTGCAGCAAGAACATGGAGATAGAAAAGAAGCACTACGAATCAATTATATATTATCATTAACCAATCAAAATAAATCTTAAACAATATCAAAGGTATTTAGTAATCAAGAAATTAACAAAACACATCATAGGTGAATGATATGCATCAAGAACAATGAAAAACAAGATGAGAAAATGGATAATTTTTTATTTGATCCAAGTGAATAGAGGCTATGGAAAGAATAAAAGGCTCAGCTTTATCCCAAAAATAAAGGATTTGATGGATGGGTCGATGGCTAAGACAATCTAGGAGAGACAGGTTTGGAGCGATAAAGAGAGGAGAGAAAAATCAAGCCCACTGTTGCAACATGGTAAGTCACATTTGCTGCATCACACTTTCCCATTTCTAAAATGGCAAACGGCTCTAGTGTTGTAGTGCTAGCCTCGTTGTGCTATGGCACTCGAGCTTTTGTTAACTGATGCATTCCAATGTTGTTGCACTTGATGCATTTCTATTGTCTGTGTAACGAGTCAATTTAAATACAAATTGATGGGCCTAAGTTGTTTGCTGTTAACATAAGTTGAAGATTTACAAGCACAACCCTATTAATATATCAAATTTTATCTTAGTAGGTATTTAATATAAGATTAATATTTTAGCATCTTACAAATCCACCCATCTTAATAATTAATTTTGCCCTCAAGATTCCTTTCCTTGTCACCAGCCTGGTCCAACTTACCATCCTATTTGGTCTCATGACACCTTTGATACCATCTATGTATACCTCAAATCTGGTTTGAACCTGAACCAAGCCGAAGACATTACACCAACTCGAACTAGATGTAGGATCTGCTAACATGGGGGGCTACAGGCGCACGACCTAAACCTATCTTGGTGTCAAAAGATTGTGGCACTAAAACTATGCAGTCTCATATGCAAACCAAAGATTCATGATGAAAATCATACCATAAAATACTAGGAATACACTTTACAAATGCTTGGTCAACATTTAAGTGATGTGTGTGTAATAGTGTCAACCTATATTTACCCAACTTACAAGGGGTCACTCAAACCTAGATAAAATCTGGCAGCCTCTCCTGAAACTAGAGCATATGGTCGTAACAACATGATAATAATAACAAACAAATAACCAGGCAAAATCACAAATCGAATCACATATACAACAATCACATAATTTTGCCACTTGGGGGTATTGCAGACCCCAAGGTACCTGATGGACCTTCTATAGAAAAATCGATACTGGTAAGCTCCAGTAATCCATGAGCTAAATTCTATAAATACACATGTATATGTACATACCTTATATTTACTTCACCGTCTTATGGACTTTGGGGTTTGGAAAATACTTGCACAAAACGGTTAGATATGTATATCCTAGAGTATTCCACCTGCAACCAGGAAACACAAATGATAGACAACAATTCACTGCATAGATATACAATCCAATACATATATCCATAACAGTTGCATAGTTATAGACATTTCACAGAATTCAGATACAGATTAAGTTACATTCAAAAATTTTTCAGATACGTCAAATAAATGGGCTGATCCGTAACAACACATTTGTCCGATCTCATGCCATGTGTGAAGCCTCAAGTTGTCCCATCTTCCTCGATCAACAACCTCAATCTATAAATAATTAAAATAAATGTTAGTAATCACAAATGGTTAACAGTCCAAAAATAATATAACTACAGGCGAAACTAGCAATTGAGCATATCAACTCACGAGATTAGAGAACATTAAGCAGAATAGACTAGATAAATAAATACTGAAGACAACTCAGAATGAGGCTTCCCATGTATACGAAAGCACTCATAATAGGGGGGTCTGAATGCTGAAGGTAGGGTTGCCTATCAGTCGGCTTTGGTTGGGTATTGTCTAAATTAAACCCACCATTTGAGCTAAATCTATAAACAAAATCTAACCATATACCATTTAACTTCTACCCGTACTAAACCCAACTATTTACTATTAAGGCAAAACCAAACCCGAATATTTTTGATAAATAGTAGGCTTTAAATGGGTGCCCATTTAACCATTCAAACTATATTCTTGAAAAAAAGATTATTATATTATATATTAATAATAACATGCTCTAAAAAGTGATGATAAGTAAAAAAATATTTTAAAACATAAAATAGATACATGGCAATTTTGTTAATAAATGTTAGTTTTAAAAGGTAATGAGGTATTAGTCTTTTAAGAATTGGTACTGGGCACTAAGTACCCATTACTCCATTACCAAACTCGACTATTCGTAATTGGGTCCCCGTCACTCCTAAACCAAACCCTATTATTAATAACCCAAAACCTTACCTTTAGGGTTTAGTCGGGTGCTCACTTAAACCATTTCAATAGCCACCCCTAGATGAAGGAGACAAATATCAAAATCTAATTGGTCAACACCACTTCCTTTGTATGCCTCATCAAAATTAGAGTCAAAATTAGATTAAAATATCGAACACATACATATTTACAAGCCCAAAGGCCACATATGGTTGAACTAACTTTTGAAATCAGCTCAAGGGATCTCATCTTTTAGGGTTATTAATCTCTAGAAGAAAATCGACTAATAAAACGCCACTTAATTTATCCTAGTGCTAAAAACAAATCTCGTATAGAGTACAACACTCTAAGTGTGTGTACTCAATAAGCAATCAACAATACAAGGCAATGACATGCAAATCAAAATATTCTCATTAGAATAGTACAGAACTAACAACAAACAGATATACATTACTTCAAATTAGTATGTAAGTACACACAAAATGACTTCTAGTAAAATCTAACAAATCATGAATCAAGATAATAACCTCATTGTTTGTTCCAATATTTCATAGGTGCAAGGGACCCACTTAGGTTGGAGGATATCATGTGGATATATGTACAAGGAAGTACATATACTTGCTTAAGGAATGAGATATCCAAATCCACACCTCCAGCTTTTTCCCAATCCTCTTCCCAACTTCTATATAAACCATCTTTCACCTCAATGGAAAATTGGAATAAGAGGTTCCGTCTTCCCTAGGAATGGAAGGTTCCCTCTCCCCATCTTCAAAGGTGTCTCACTTGTAGCTATTTAAAAGCCCATCACCGTTAGCTCTTTATTGACATCTCTACAATTCTTGTAATCAATTAAATTAGACTCCCTTTTCATCTGAAAATAATAAAAATTGCCCCTGTTTTTGCCTTTCATTTTTCTTTCTCGGGTAAGAGCACCCTCACGTGATCCCCATCACCCGAACCACTTGTTTCTGAATCACGGAGCGCTCATCCCATGTACACTCATATGAAAAAAGGAGAACCAATCATGCAAGACTAAAATCAAATAATACTAAACATGGCTTAATCACACGTCTAGTTCCATCCGATGCTATACTCCTCTCAACTTTGGCTACCTACTAAATTGGTGAACCATCTCTAATTGCTAAACATTTATGATGAGATTATGAGTTGTTTTTTAAGTTAGGTTATCCATTTACATTATTCTAACATACTCATGCTATTCCTGATCCTATTTAGTTTCTGTAGAGTATCAATTTACATATGTAACCTTAAACACCTTCAAATATTCTAAAACTTAATGATTATTTCCTACATAAATTAGTGGAGACATCAAATTAATTTAATTAGTTTAAATCAATAATTAACTACTATACTAAGAAAATTGTTAGAATAATGAAACAGAACAGAAATTCCTAGTTACTAATCAAGGCATTTAAACTTAATTTAACCTTAATCCAGTCCTAAACTAATTAGTCTGAACCCTAAATATATTAAAAATTACAACTTTACTACGAAGTAAGGATTGAACAATAATAAAAATCATTATTTTATCATCCAAACAGTAATTAAATAGAGATACAATACAAAAACATGAATCAACCAAAACTAAAAGCATCTATCACGATCTAGATACTAATCAACCCTCAAACATGCAAGAAAACATCAATACATGCTAAATCTACTAAGAATACATCAGAAAATTAAAGAATAAGATCAAAAGTGCTGGACTGATCCTAAATTCAAAGTGACGAGAAGATATGAAATAAAAGTTCACCTTTTTGAAAGATTATGCTTCGTGAATTGCATACAACAACATAGAGACATATATGTGGGCTAGAGTATGAAGCATAATCACCGGCGTCGATGCCGAGGGATCTCAGGTCAATGATCTTCTATAGTGGTGTTGGATTTGCCACAGTGAAGTCCCGGGTATGTGTGAGGGTAATAGTTGTGCCTGAGGGCTGCTGCAATGCGCTGCAGCCCTTTTGCAGAGCATTGCAGCGCACGGCCCGTGGGCTGCAACGGCCCGTGGGCCGTTGGATAAAAATCCAACAGCCCACGGGCCTCAAGTCCACATACCCAGCCACCGACCTGCCTAACCCGTCCGACCCGCCCGCACGTCCGAACCCGCCGCCGCCCGCCGACAACACCGCCCACCCGACCCCGCCCGACGCCTTGCCCAATGCCCGCCGCCCACCCGATGCCGCCCGACGCCCTGCGACCGACCCCCCTGTCGTGGCTCCCCCGGACAGCACCGCCGCCCGACCCCGCCCGCCGCCCTACGACCGACCCTCCCCGCCGCGGCTTCCTGGCAATCGCCGCCCGCGGCCGCGGCGGAGGGGCGGGCGGCTTGGGGGGCCACGGTGGGGGGGCGGGCGGCTTGAGGGGCCACGGTGGGGGGCAGGCGGGGGTGGGTCACCGCGGCTTGGAGCGGGCGGGCAGACCGCGGCAGGGCGGTAGGGTTGGTCGGGTCACGGTGGGGGGCCGGGCGCAGGGCCGCGGGCGGCGATTGCTAGGGAAGCCGTGTAGGGTGGCGGGCGGGGTCGGGCGGGCGGCACTGTCGGGCGGGCGGCGTCGGGCGGGCGGTGGGTTCGGGCAGGCGGCGGGTTCGGGCGGGCGGGTCGGACGGGTTAGTCGGGTCAGGAGGGTGGAGCTGTGGTTTGAGGCCTGTGGCCCACGGGCTATGCGCTGCAGTACGCTGCAAAAAGACTACTACCATGTACACAACTATGTTGTGTTGGTTAACTATACATGGGCCACGTGCCATATAGGGATGGCCAATACTGTAGGAGTCTTATAATTCGTGGCCTCCAGGACTAGCTTTTCTTTAGACTAAGTCATGGGGTACATAACATAAAATGGATAAAATACATATAGGAGGCACTTAAATGATAAGAGTCGCTATGTTTGACTATGTAGTAGCTATAAGGAGGAAATGTATAAAGGAAAAGATATACTATGGCATAGGTATTGTAAAACATGGTAGGATAATACAATATCAACTATGGAATGTCAAATTTGCCATCAGCTACGGATTTGTGCATCATTCCAGAAGTAGCTATTGATGCATTCACGAAGAACGACCCCTACAGTTTTAGTGTAATCATCAAACAAGTATTTCTTAATCAATTTACAGCACCACCACATACATGTGGATGGGGATCATCAATTCGAAAGAACCACCATTGACATAAGGGTCAACATGCGTCTTATCCCCGTGTATGTAATTATAACTATTACATTATCGTGACTCTCAAAATAAAAGTAGACGAGTCATATGTAAGCCCCTAGAGGAGCTACACCCATCCATCTCTCGATGTTGTCAGCTCATAAGCCGATCATTCTGAGGTCTAAATGTCTGCGAGAAGGAATCTAAAATCTTACAAAAGCATACATCATTCAACCTAGCTGCTGCCAACTTGTACCTAGCGAGTGCTACTATTTCTCGTAGGTATCTCACCTTTCCACTACTATCCATTTGATATCTGCCTCCTCTGACTGCTAACTGTGTGTCAATCACTTACCTTTGCTCCAATTTATTTCTTGCCCCCGTCTCGGTTGAAAGTTGAGCTACCATGGTGAGCGGCCCCACTAATTTACTGGATTTTACCCGAATAAAACCCAACTCAAGTATAAATTGACGAACTTAAGTCGTTTCTTCAAAATTATTAACCTTAATGATGATCTAAAAGTACATCCTAATTAATATATTTAATCATATTTGAGTAAATAATAGATGTTGGAATAATTATGGGGGCTAACAATCCACCCTATTTATGAAATTTCATCCTAAGAATTCTTTTCCTCCGTCTATTAGCCTAGTTCGTGTCCATAATCTAATCCAGATGGTCAAATGAAGGTGCTAACTTTGGACGAGAGATAATCAAGATTACAAATCAAATAAATTAGTTCCTTATAAATCTTTTATCATCCTTAAGTGGATTGATGGACAAGTAATAGCAGAAGTCTTAATCAAAGTAAGTGATTGAATCAATTACAACTTGCACAATAAATTCTTAAATAAGTAAACCAATCAAGTTTATACCAATTAAAGACTAAGTTTCAACCAGCAAGTCAAACCATGCAAGAACTTCAATTATTTTGAACTCGCTCAGTTAATGAAGAAGAGCAGACCGAAGACAAAAAGATAGAAATGCCCTTGCAACCTGTGCAATGAGGGATAGGAGGTTAGCGGGTGGCCAGCGGTGACAATCCACCGGCCAGAAACAGTACAAATCTGGCGGCAGCACTCGCTCGCTCAATTAGCACCCCTATGTTCGAGCTCGACTCGAGCTTAAATATATTTAAACTGTTTAACTGTTTAATTTTTATGATCTCGTCCGCCCAGCTCGAAACTAGCTCGATTAAAAATCAAAAGTACCTCACTTAAAAAAAGTGAGGCCAATGTGCTTTGAACCCACAACCTTGAAGTCATCAAGGTGAATACTTACCATCTCAACTATCTTGCTTCTTTGTTACTATATTTCATATATATATATATATATATATATATATATATAATATAATATAATATAATATAATATAATATAATATAATATAATATAATATAATATAATATAATATAATATAAAGACTATATTAGTATATTATTTTATCGAGTCAAGTTCAAGTTACAACCGAGTCGAGTCAAGTCGAGTCGAACACGATCTTGCTCAAGCTCAGCTCGTAAGATTCTAGTTCGAGTCGAGCATTTGAATGTCGAGTTTCGAGTCGAGTCAAGCCGAGCCGAATGCTAAATGCTCTAATCATAAAATATATAAATAATATATAACTCGTGAATAAATATATAAATAATAAATTCGTGAAAATAATTAATACTCTAATCATAAAATAATAATAACATATACCATATAAATACACGGTTAAACACAAGTAAATATTACATATACTCATGTTAGGAATCATATAATTAATTAAATAAATTAATATATAATCATTCACTAAATAAATAAAACAATTAGTTAACTTAAATTAATTATGAATAATAATAATAATAATATCATAGTTATAATACAAGAATACATAATTAAATACATGATAACATACACGCAAACAAACAAGTAGATAAATACAATTTAGTAACCATAAATAAGACTATTAATAAGTAAATATATCATTATTAATAATAAATAATCATATAAACATGCATTATAATCAATAAACACACAAATAGTAAGAAATGAATAATAATAAAAAATAAATAAATAAATATAATCATAATACCCAATCATGTTAAATCATGTGAATAAGCATATAAACTAATATATGGGTTCTCGAATTACGGAAAACGCTGCAAGAATAGATGAAAACGATTTGAAAATGGCTGAATGGGTCAACTGGCTGGACCGGACCAAGTTGGGTCAAGTTGACTCAATCTGGGTTAAATGATTTGTTGGGCTGGGTCGGTTGGGCTAATGGACACGGACACAGACTCAAACCCGAGCATGGCCAGGCAGATGCTAACGTGGGCAAGTGGACGCGAGCACAGGCAAATGGGCCAGACGCGGCAATCGTTGCCAGTTGCCGAAAAACACCGACGGCGGTGCGACTGGTCACTATTGGTTGGCATCGACGGCCAAGGTGGCGAGGGACATGCTGGTGGTGACGATCGAGGAAGTCCGGTTGGCTATTGGTAGGAAAATGATAGGAAAGGTGGCAAAATCGTTGCCCGATGTGGCAATGTCGCCGGCGGCAATCGTAGCCACGATAGTGGTCATCGGTGGTCTCAAAATAAAGCTCACAGCAAGGTGAAGCTATTTGGGTGGTCTGATTTGTTGGAGGTGACTCGCCGGTGCCAAAAAATGTCTCAAATAGTGGTGGCGGCAGTGGAAACTGACTGCAAAACCCATCGCCGGTCGTGGTGAGGGGTACGACTCAATAGCCAATCGCAAGGCGGTCATGTTGGTGCCGGTCTGGTGGATGGGGGCAAGCTGGAGACTCGCCGGTGGCAAGCAGAAGTGGCGGCAGTGCTAGGGTGTAAAACTCCAAAAATCATGAAAAATCTCTGAAAAATAACTGGATGGAAGCTAGTGTGGCCCACTTATGGGTATATGTAGGGGTGGGCGTTGGTTGGTCAGACATTGGCAAGGTATTGTCCATGTCCGTCCACTTAACCTCGGGCAAAAAGTCAGTCGTCCACGGTCAAAAATCTTCGGTCAAGTCAATCACGGTTGGACACGGTCAAAATTCGGTCAAGATTGGAAATTTTTTTCTTTTCATATTCATTTTGTTATTGTTCGGGCATGGGTTCGTCCGCTGGTGCGGGTTAGAGTGTTCCCGCGTCGGGTTGGAAGGGTTCGGTGGGACCGAGGCGCCCTTGCCGCGCAAAGAGACAGCGTGATGAGACTAAAGAGTCACAAGTATCCAAGGGATGGCGATTTCCAATCCTAATTATTCATTTCCATAGACACATCATGCTTGAATGCATGAAAATTGCAACTGCAATGCTGCTTCAACTTCAGAAGGGAAAGATTGTCTTCCTCCTCTAGATTGCAATAACTCCTCCAAGGCGTCTCCTTCAATGGCGTCCTTAGTTGCAGCAGGGTGTATTTCAGCAATTCCTTCTTCAAGTCTCCTTCTTCAATTCAGCAAACATAGGTGTCCTCCTCCTAGCAGCAACATTAACCTTCAATGGCGACCTTAATTGCAGCAGGGTGGATTTCAGCAACTCCTTTAATCAGCAAGACAGCGACATGACATTTCCTTCCCCTTGCTTCTTCTCCAATGGCAGCAACAAGCAAGGATGGAGGCAATGGCAGCAACAAGCAAGGATGGAGGAGTAGGGCGTCCTCCTCCTAGCAGCAACAAGCAAGGATGGAGGCAATGGCAGCAACAAGCAAGGATGGAGGAGTAGGGCGTCCTCCTCCTAGCAGCAACAAGCAAGGATGGAGGAGCTTCTTCTCCAATAGCAGCAACAAGCAAGGATGGAGGAGTAGGGCGTCCTCCTCCTAGCAGCAACAAGCAAGGATGGAGGCAATAGCAGTAACAAGCAAGGATGGAGGAGTAGGGCGTCCTCCTCCTAGCAGCAACAAGCAAGGATGGAGGAGTAGGGCGTCCTCCTCCTAGCAGCAACAAGCAAGGATGGAGGCAATGGCAGCAACAAGCAAGGATGGAGGAGTAGGGCATCCTCCTCCTAGCAGCAGCAGCCTGGGCGTGGAACACCGTTTTCCAGCCCCTCCCCCTTTCAACCTGCAATGGCGTCCTTATTTATAGTAAGCGAACACCAACTTCGTCTTCCTCAATGCAATGAGTTTGTGACTTTGTCTTCTCCAATGCAATACTTCGTCTTCTCCAATGCAATGAGTTTGTGACTTTGTCTTCTCCAATGCAATACTTCGTCTTCTCAATGCAATACTTCGTCTTCTCAATGCAATGACTTCGTCTTCCTCCACTTCGTCTTCTTCAATCTCGTGGACCCCTTTCCCTCCTTCCGAATAAATCTCACGTATCTTATTTCTATTAAATTAGGCATAACCACGGGTTCAACCACGACTGGCTGGGTTAACCGTCATGATTGAGCCGAGGGGTGCGGTGAAAAATTTGGACGAATAGTTATCTAATTATTTTTTCATTTCAAATATTATTTTTTCTCACAAACAACTAATATCTCATTTATATAAACATTATCTCTTATATTTTACTTAGTTTCTCTCATGTCAAGAGCATAAAAATTAAAATCATATTTTTACAAAAATATTTGATTAAAAAAATATTATATTACTATGGGAAAATTCAAAAATAAGATTGATGTGAAATCACGATTAGATGTGTGTTAACAAGCCTTCTATTGAAATTAAAAGTTCATTAATTATTCATTATATTGGAGGTTTAAGTAGGAGACAATATGGTCACAAAAGTGAAATAATATTTGACAAATATGTATAATGCTCACAAAAGTGAAATAATATTTGACAATATGGTCACAAAAGTGAAATAATATTTGACAATATGGTCACAATATGTTCATTAATTATTTGACAATTTTTTGGATGAACCAACTATTTTTTTGTGGATGAAGTAGATGAATAATTTGATATATTATCATGGTGAAGATTGAACATAGTAAAATATCTTATTTTGAGAAAAATTGCTCAAGATATTTTACCCATTCCTATATCAACCGTCTCCTCCGAATCAATATTTAGTATTGGAGAACAAATAAGTAGCTCAACTAGGAATAGTTTGATCTCAAAATCAATTAAAACTTTGATATGTGCCCAAAATTAGTTGAGTGAATATTAAGATAATTTATATTTTATATCTATACGTTTTCTATTTTTAATATATTTTTTAACATATTTTTTCTCTTATTGATATATTTTTTACTTATAGGGAAATAATCAACTTCATCATCAAATTTATTTTGAATAGTGAATATAGAAGAATAGGAAGATATTGATAATTATATTGATGAAGATAACATTCTAACATCTTCTTGACTATAATGAGCTTGTGAGAATGTTATATTTAGTTTTTACTCTTTTAACATTTGTAAAATATTTCTACAAGTAATTAACTTTTTTTGTATTTTTTCATTTAAGTGAGCTACATTGGATGAAGAATCAACTATTAAAATATTTATCTTTGACATATATATAATATTTGACTATATTTTGATGTCAATGATTATTTTAAAGTTTCTATACATTAATTATCTTTTGTTTGACTTTAAAAATTGAAAGCATGCTAACTAAAGTATAAGTGATTTGATATGATTACTAACGTGAATGTATAATTCTAAATTCCTAAATATAAGAGTGACTTTTATCCATTTTTTATGTATGTTATTTTTTGTTATTTTAGAGATTAAAATTTTCATAAACTATAATATATGCCTTACAAATATTGAAGGCATTATATTATTGATAAAAAATATAGGACACTCGGTCGGTCATTCGGTCGGACAAAAAAATGTCCATGTTTGATTTGTTTTAATTCGGTCAAATTCGATCGGTCAAATTCGGTCGGACATGCTTCGGACTTTGGACAGAAGGATAAATTCAGACATCCATGCCCACCCCTAGGTATATGCATATTGACGAAAAGCCCGGCTTGAGATAGTTCAATTGAGTCCTAAAAGTGACTCTATAGGCAGGAATTGAGGCAAGAAGGCTAACTAGGCCTCGAACCGTCAACTCAATCGGGTGAAAACCGACAACTCAATCAAGCTGGGTCCACAAGGGCACAATCTAGTGCTCCAAAATCCCTATGATGTATGCAAATAAGATACCCTGAAAATCTCAAATGAATACTAAACACTACAATGGCCTAAATCTACGCCTACAACCTTGGCTAACCCATAAAAATGATATGTATACCTTGTGTATACAATGATAAAGTCATGCTTTGTTGTAGCCTATCTCAAGCTATCATCTGCATGTTAAGCATAATCAGCAGCTATAACATGCTCATACGACCATCTGAGCCCTATACTCAGAATCGAAAAATTGGTTTGGCTCAAGCTCGCTCGAACCGATTCAAAACTTTCCTGAACTCCCGAATTGGGTAAAACCTAACCCGAAGTTGGGGTTTTACAACCTCTCCTCTTTATATAAAATCCGTCCTCGAAATTTCTCACATCAACTGAGATCGAAGGACTCAACTAAAGATGTCAACTTGTTGACTGAAGTAAAATACGTCTAAATGACCCGTGTTAAATGGGGTCCGATAAAATAGCTACCTGCGATCTAAAATCAAATCATCAATAGAATATAGTGATAAAAAATGAGAAGAGCCCTAATGGACCTATAGTCCATGCTCCAAGCAAGAAGTCTCCTCTACGGCAAGCTCGGACTCCCTAAAAGTGACTCTATAGGCAAGAATTGAGGCAAGAAGCTAAATAGGCTTCGAACCGTCAACTCAATCAGGTGAAAACTCACAACTCAATCAAGTTGGGTCCACAAGGGCACAATCTGGTGCTCCAAAATCTTTATGATGTATGCAAATGAGATACCCTAAAAATCCTAAACAAATACTAAATGCTGCAATGGCCTAAATCTACGCTACAACGGCCTAAATCTATGCCTACAACCCTAGCTAATCCATAAAAATCATATGTATACCTCGTGTATACATTGATAAACTCATGCTTTGTTGTAACCTATCTCAAACTATCATCTGCATGTTAGGCATAATCAACCACCATAACATGCTCATACGACCATCTGAGCCCCATACTCATGATTGAAAATTGATCTGGCTCGAGCTCCCTCGAACCAATTCGAAACTGACCCGAATCAGGAAAAAATACAATCGGATAAAACCCTAACCCGAAGTTATTTTACAACCTCTCCTCCTTACAAAAATTTCGTCCTCGAAATTTCTCACATCAACTGGGATCAAAGAACTCAACTAAAGATGCCATCTCGTTCACAAACTAGTAACTCTCCCTCGAAAGCTAGCTACATATGTCCCAAACATACCAATCCGGAAGCTAGAATGCTGAACATTGAACATTGATGAAGCTTGCTAGATCCCTACTAATCCGGCTGAATGGACTATAGATGATCTAATCATCTAGCGAAACATGTCATAGATGCTGGAATTATCTGCCTGGATTGACCATACATGCTCGAATCGTCTCGCTATATTGACCATGCATGTTCTAATCATCTAGCTGGACTGACCATGCATGCTTGAATCTTCTCATTGGACTGACCATACATGCTAGAATCATCTCGCCAGACTAGCTCTTAGGGTCACTACAACCATGAGGACTGAAATGTAATGACCTCCACAGGAAAAACCTAGGCTCACCCTAAGGGTCTACTAAGTAGTCGAGCAC
The DNA here is from genome assembly GCA_033002965.1 of Piper betle. NCBI lineage: Eukaryota > Viridiplantae > Streptophyta > Magnoliopsida > Piperales > Piperaceae > Piper > Piper betle. The sequence goes on along the minus strand of JAURVB010014314.1, from coordinate 20,604 downwards.
GTACTCTAGAGTACTGCAAGGTACTAGTCTGAACTATATTAAGAAAAACTATGTCGGCGAGAGATATGGGCCAAACATCTGCCCATGTCTCTCTAATCCTCATTAATGTAATAGGTCAACGACATGTACCCTTAGGACACTCTGCTCCATGTCCTATACGACTATATAGGGTGTCCTCCTAGTCCTGGTAACATATGGTGAACTCTAGTACTAAGTAAGGGTATATCCTAATGAGTTGTATGGTTCACTGTCGTCAGTGTACGTCAAACACTCAGGTTTCCCTTTCCATGTAAGAGGAACTAGATTGCTCACCAGGTCTTAGCTAACTTGGTCTTGAATCAAGTATCTAATTTTGTTCCATAGTGGAACAAAGATAACTACTATAACTCTATTGCATGCTATGTCTCTCGTAACTATCTATATAACCACTAACTGCTGCTAAAGGGAATTCTGTGATGGAAGGCCAACGAGAATACCTATACATGTACAGTGTGTCTCAAGGAGTATGAAAACATACTCTAAATAGAAATGAGGAGTCTGCATCTGGTCTGTAGCATGTGGATTGATCAATGTCTACTCATCTTAACCATCTAGTAAACTGTTGGTAAGACTGATATATATATCTAGAAGGGTGAGTGTGAAAATGCTTAGCTCTGTTTGACATCTCAGTTACATGAAAAAAGACTGGACTTCTCGTGAAAAACTGGTCACACTGCTCTAGGGCTTTGACTAGGAATGTATCATCCTCACATTATTTGATATCATGTCTCTATTTGCGGTGATAAAAGGATCTCTGTTTGAGTCACAGTGGAGTAATGAAACTCAGTATAAGATACTAGGTGGCTTAAAAAATATGGGTAGGTCCATGGGCATGTCTCTAAGATCATCATGATTAGACTCCACCATAGTTGGCCAACCTATGAAACAACCAATCAATGACGAGTCTAAGAGACAACTCCTAAGTAGTTATAGTTCAATCACCTAGCAGTAGGCATATGTTTCTCGATACCGTACTAGTCACACACTTCTAAATAGACAGGGTTCAAATAACCCAAATAGCCAATATCTCTCCTCGAGTCTACGGGGAGTCATAGTATGGTTTGGCACGTGTCTCATTCGCTCTTCAGTGGTGTATGACCTGTAGTCCCGTACCGATTTGTAGTACTAATCTTAACACATGTGACTCCTATGGTTGTGGTAGACTCTAAAGCAAAGCTATAAGTCAAGATGAGCATACATTGGTGTCCCATTATCTGATCAACGTAGTATGATCTGACTGAAGTCTCTATCTGCATCACTCCCAAGCTTGGGTGAAGTTGTCTCTTCCAAACTGGTCTACTATCAGTTACCTGTACAGTAAATCCTAAACAGTACCATGAAGGTACCTCCTATACTTGGGGCAAAGGGTCAATCATATGTCGCAAGGTAAGAACCTAAATGTGCTGGCAAAGCACAAAGGAATCACTCTCTTCCTAAAGGACGCTCCCTCACTGAAACCACCATCTAAGCCAAAGGCTCTATTGCGAGTCGAACTCCTCTCAGTGACTGAGGTCACACTCCATGTCTGACCATATGCATGATTTGTATACTTTGGCTATAACTAGGGCTACTAATTGAGCCAGCTAGCTCGTGAGCATTTGGCATTCGGCTCGACTCGACTCGACTCAACTCAACTCAAAATCAACTCATAATTCGACTCGATAAAATAACATAATAATATAGTCTTTATATATATATATATTAATAAGTTTAATTGTAACTAGTTATATTTATTTATATACAATATAATAAAAAGATAATAAGATTCGATGGTTAGTATTCAAGTCCAAGACTTGGAGGTTGTGGGTTCAATCCACACTAACTAAAATTTTTTCAATGAGTTACTTTTGACTTTATAATTGAGCCGGTTTCGAGCTTACGAATGAACTGAGTTCGAGCTCATCAAAATTAAACAGTTTAAGTATATTCAAGCTCGAGTCGAGCTTGAACAACAAAAAGTCTTTGAGCTAAGCTCGAATATGTATGTTCAAAACTCGTTCAATTTTGAGTCAAGTTCGAATGAACTTCCAGTTATTCGAGCTGAGTTTGAACATGAGTTGAGCTCGGTTTGCTCGCTCGTTTTGCTCGCTCGTTTAGCACCCCTAGCTATAACTCATACATCTGCTATCATGTTGACTGAACAATCTGACCATTGTGGTCATCCCATCTGGTGGTCATGCTACCTTGTTCGCTGACTCTGTCCATATGCATACCTATACGACCATCACTCATATTATATTGCAATACACATCTGACTTAAGGATGTTAGGTAAAGACGATAGTATGCAAGATTGTTGATTAAGTCAATCATGTGCCATCACATCCAAAACAATTCCAATACACCTAACACAAGGATGTCAGGTCAAGACGATAGTATGCAAGATTGTTGATTAAGTTTGATTAAGTCAATCATGTGCCATCACATCCAAAACAATTCCAATACACCTAACTTTCCTTTGTCTGACTGATGTTACTGTAATTATATCTTGCTCTCACTCTACTCTGAAAGCGGTGATATGCGATCTCTGTGCAAAGCTAAGAACATACTCAAATAGTTGTCCTCCTGTAGGAGAGGTAAGCTAAGAACATCTTCAAGTAGTTGTCCACCTGTAGAGCTAACTGCTCACTTTCAAACCTACATCGAAGCCCACTGCTAAGTAAAATATTAACATCTCTATATGATGCATGCCTGTGGTATGTGCTCACATCATCTGTACATCCTAATAAAAAAGACGGCTAAATAAACCTTCAATTAAACATACAACACGTAAATCAAGACATAATAAAGAAAATAACTAATAACAAATAATAAATAAATAAATACATACACTTATGAATAAATAGATAAATAACAAATACATGAAAATAAATAAAACTCTAATGATAAAATAATAATAACATATAGTATACAAATACACGGTTAAATATGAGTAAATATCACACATACTCGTGATGGTAATCATATAATTAATTAAATAAATAAACACATAATCATTCACTAAATAAATAAATAAATAAAAAAATTAGTTAACTTAAATTAATCATGAATAATAATAATATCGTTGTTATAATACAAAGATACATAATTAAATACATATTTAATCAAGTAGATAAATAAACAAACAAACAAATAAATCAATCAATAAATACAATTTAGAAACCATAAATAAAACTATTAATAACTAAATATATCATTATTAATAATAAATAATCATATAAACTTGCATTATAATCAATAAACACACAAATAACAAGAGATTAATAATAATAATAATATATAAATAAATAAATAAAATAATAAATAAAGAAAAATAATCATAATATCTAATCATGTTAAATCATGTGAATATGCATATAAACTACTATATGGGTTCTCGAATTACCGAAAATGGTGCAAGAATGGACGAAAATGGTCTCAAAATGACCAAATCGGGTCAACTGGTTGAAATGGACCAAGTCGACTTGGTCTTGGTTAAATAAACTGTTGGGCTGGGTCGGCTGGGCTAATGGACACGACACAGACTCAAATTCAAGCATGGCCATGTGGACGTGAATGTGGGCAGGCAGACTCAAACGCGAGTAGGCAGATGCGAACACGAGCAAAAGTGCTAGATGCGGTGACCGTTGCATGTCACTAGACAATGTCGACGGTGATAACACTCGGTCACCGCCTGTTGGGATCGATAGCCAAGGCGATAAGGGACATGCTAGTGGTGACGATCGAGGTGGTCCTGTTGGCTACTGACCGAAAAATGGCCAGAAAGGTGGCAAAATCACTGCCTGATGTGGCGATGTCGGCAATGGCAATCGCGGCAATGGCGGTGGTCGTGGGTGGTTTCAAAATGAAGCTCTCGTCAAGGTGAAGCTATATGGGTGGTTTGATCGGCTGGAGGTGACTCGGTCGCACAGAAAAATGGCTCAAACAAATGTGGCAACAATAAAAACTATGAGATCCCTCAACTTAGTCATACATCTAATACCTACTGGACAAAGATCCTGTTTATAAGTGGGAATAGACTATAGTTCTTTAACTTCTGTTAACCATTTTAAAGAAATAACTTAGCCCATTACGTTGCACTTTGGGTCGGATCGTTACAAATGGTATCAGAGCAAATCTAGTTTCGTATTAGATGGTGGGCTGGACTAGGGACGTTGGCTAAGGTCACGAGCTAGGGTAGGATGTGTGATAAGACTAGAGAAATGTGATGAGTTTGGGAAGGACATGTACTAAGGCTAGCAACAGGAAAAGTGTAGGAATTTTGGGGACGAAATTTCCTAAGGTGTGTGGATTGTGAGATCCCTCAACTTAGTACTACATCTAATACCTACTGGGCAAATATCCTGTTTATAAGTGGAAATGGACTATAGATCTTTAACTTCGGTTAACCATTTTAAAGAAATGACTTAGCCCATTACGTTGCACTTTGAGCCGGGTCGTTGCAAAAACCAACGGCAAAAACCCAATCGCCCACTGCAACTGTGTTTACACCAGTGGTGATGAGGGGGCTACTTGATAGCCGACTGCGAGGCAATCATGGTGGTGTCGTTTCGGTGGGCGGGGGCAAACTGGAGGCTCGCCGGCAGCTAGCCAAAGTGGCAGCAGTGCTAGGGTGTAAAACTCTGAAAATCATGAAAAATCTCTAAAAAATAATTGGGTGGAAGCTAGGGCTAACATGGATAGGTTAGATCTCGCCATGTGGCACTATCTGAATGTCTGGCGACTTGTGGCCTAGTGGGGCCCACCTATGGGTATATGCAATATAGATATGAATGAAAAGCTTGGCTCAAGACCGTCTGAAGTCAAAACTTACTCGAGTCCTAAAAGTGACTCTATAAGCAGGAATCAAGACAAGAAGTGTAAATAGGCCTTGAACCATCAACTTAATTAGGTGAAAACCCACAACTGAATCAAACTGGGCTCATAGGGGCACAATTTGGTGCTCCGAAATCCCTATGATGTATGCAAATGAGATATCCTGAAAATCCCAAATAGATACTAATTGTTGCAACGACCTAAATCTATGCCTACAAACCTAGCTAATCCATAAAAATTATTTTTATACCTTATGTATACAATGATAAAGTCATGCTCTGCTGTAGCCTATCTCAAGCTATCATCTGCATGTTAGGTATACTAAACTACCATAACATGCACAAGCTATCATCTGTATATTAGGTATACTGAACTACCATAACATGCTCATATGGCCATCTGGGTCCTATACTCATGATCTAAAAACTAGTCTGCCACCATAACATACTCATACGGCCATCTGGGTCCTATACTCATGATCTAAAAACTAGTCTGGCTTGAGCTCGCTCGAAATGGCGACTAGGAAAAAAATAATCGGGTAAAACACTACCATGAATTTGGTGTTTTACACATAGAACTTGGGCAAATTCATGTATACAGATGCATTTCCCACCTATCCAAGACATGTTAACTCTTTTGTAGTCAACCTGCATATGGAGCACAAATTCTTTTTTCAAAAGATACACAATCATATGATACATCACTACCAGATAGTAGTGTATACTCAGCTACCATAATATGCTCGTACGACCATCTAGGCCCCATACTTATAATCTAAAAACTATTGTGGCTCGAGCTCGCTCAAACCGATTCAAAACTGACCAGAACCGGGAAAAATGCAATCGGGTAAAACACTAACCCAAAGTTGGGGTTTTACACAATGAATTTGGGAAAAGTTGTGTATATATCTAAGTTAGAACTCTTAGGTTTAGTAGATACATTTCCCACCCGTCTAAGACATGTTAACTCTTTCATAGTCAACCTGCATAAGGCGCACCAATTCTATTTACAAAAGATACGCGATCATATGATACATCAGTACCGGATAGTAGCCTAAATCCAACGAATTATTCAAATCGACCAAACAATTGCCCGCAGCAACTGTTCAACCACACAAAAAGTTGGACAGCTATGGACGGCTAAGTGGAGGATGACAAATAGAAAACACAAATGGTCATGGTACTAAAGTGTAGAAACGGTGGCAACTTTACCTATATGGAGATGAAAAACCTGAGAAGATTTGTGGCCAACAAATTATATGGCACTGGCACTGGTACTTGCCCACGCACCCTCCCTCCCTCGCTTCGCATTTGAACTCGCATGAATTAGAGCACCAAAAGTCGTCACAAGCCGCATCTAAGGGAATACATACCACACACGTCCGTGTTCTCGCTGCCAAAATATAATCACCCCCAACAATATTAATTACAACAATCACAGGGCATACGACCAATTTCAGACACGTCAAACTTCAAACGGACGACTAGAACAAATTTCTTTTTAATCCTCGGCAATAGTGTAATAGAGTTCAGAGGAACTAGGGCTGCAAGTGGTTAACCAGATTATCATTTTACCAATCATTTCAATTTAAATTGAAATAAAATGACGAACTATTTTCTTGAACATTTTAAAAGATAGTAAAAAATGATAAATTTTACCGTAATGTATTTATTTTAAAACGGTACAGGTAGAAGCCTGTGTGGCTCCCATTTTACTGATTTAACATTTTATTTATTTTTAAAAATAAAAAATATACAATTATATTGATTGATATAAATAAAAAGTTGTATTATTAATATATTTAATTAAAATTTATATTATTATTTCATTTTAAATTTAGTATAATATAAATATATAATCTAAGTGATACCAAATTTATAGTTTTAGTAATAATTTTGTATTATCAAAGATTTTTATAGTTTAAGTTAAAATTTACCGGTGGTCAACCATTTATCGTCGGACAAAGCGATTAAAACTCGATGATGGTAGACGGTCAAAAAAGATGTAAACCGTGCAACAATGGTTAATGGTTGAGAAATCGGCAAATGGTAATGTTAAGTGCCTTAACCGCATTGTAACCGCAGTGCTTGCACACCTAAGAGGAGGGATTTACTTCCTTGTTACAGCCACATTTTACCGTGCATTTTTAAGCAAAGGTCATACTACTCTAGCAAAAAGATAAAAAGATTTTCAAAAAAAAATCAGATTCGGTCTTGACTTTCAAGGTAATTATGTGCAATTTGAAAATTTAATTAACTATATTATTAATTTGAAAATTTAATCACCTATATTCTTATATTCATTACAAAAGCCATGAAGGTGTAACGATCTATCAAGACCATATTGAATGGTGGGCGATATATGCCTAGCAATCTATGGCCAAAATAATTTTTTTAGAAGTGGAATTTTGTAAAGTGGATAGATTGTGATATCTCCAAGTTAGTCTCGTATTATTGGAATAAGATCCGATATCTTAATAGATATGTATTTCTAGATTTTTAATTTTGATTAATTATTTTGAAAAATAGTAATTAGCCCATCAAATTACGTTGGGTCCGGACATCAATAAAACAACAAAAAACATTCATACATAACTTAAACTAAACAAGATGTTGTCTCATATACGACTTATACAATATATAAATTTCAATTTTATAGATAACTCTAATTGAATAATAAGATAAACTATAATAATCTAATATCTTAGATTTATATATTCAAGTTGACTTTAATAATAGATTTTAATTGAATGACTAAATAAACCATAATAATTTGAATGTTTCTTGCTACATTTTGAATGGTTAAATCTCCATTTTTTTCTCCACTTTTAAAGAAAGACTATTATTTTTAAGAGTTGTATAAAGTTAGAGAATTCACGCATGGTCACCCTTCAAGATGCAAAAAAGTTACAGTTATAGTCCACGTATAAAATTGGCATGGAGAATGACTATAAAATTGGCATGGAGAATATGTAAAGGGAATCGAGGTGAAAAAGTTTTTTTTAAAAAAAGAATGATGAGAATAAGCTTATTTGGAAATTGTACCTTCTTTGTTGAAATCTTTGATGCATCAATTTGCATAGAGACCGCCGATACTATCTTCATGCTTAAGCTACAATGTGTAGGTCAAACTTTTCAATTATGGAGCATGAAGTGAACGGATCGACATTGGATTAAATCATTAAAAAATACCTTTTCATATTCATAGCCATCATATTCATCATTTTGGCTCTCCTTGTGAGGTTGGGAGACCTGCTGTTTCCCAAAAATAAACCTTCCTACCTTATTTGTTTCTTTTCAAATAACTTCATTTATATCTGAAAAAAGTTTGTGTTCTTTCTTCTCTTTCAACTGTTGTTTCTAGGGCGGCTTACAACTTGCTATAACATAAAGGAAAAATGATTATTGACCATAGCAAAATTAAGCTTAGTTTTCAACATCCTCCCTTAAGCCTAATTAGACTTACATTTCAAGAAATATATCATCTTTCTGCAATTAAATTGTAAATTTCGCTAAATATAAATTTTAAGTATGCATTATTAAATAACACACTTATTTTTCACAATATGATTATAGTTAAATTTACCAATTTTAAATTAAAATTAAAATATAATTATATGTCTAAGTTATCCCATAATAATTAATAGTAAAAATATTAAATCAAGCATTTATTAATAAGCTAAAGCTATTATAATGCTAGAATTAGTTATAACTAGCCAAAGACCTTGTCTGATGCGTGAGGCATATTTAATACTTATTAGTAATATATATTAAGAATAAACAATATTAATTTTAGAATTATTATGATATTATTTGTAAATAAAAATAATGGATATTAGTTATATTAAAAAACAATATTGTTATACACAAATATTAAAAAAATAAATCGATTAGAATCACACTCTAAGTTTTAAAGAATAATATTCAAATAAATATATAAAAATGATAAAAATTAAAATTAAGTATATATTGTTAAGTAATAAAATTTAATTTGATAGAATACTTATAAATATATATTATACATTTTAATATTTTTAATTTCTAATTTAAGTAGAATTATAGTCTAATACTTTCCTAATAATAATTATAATTTTGAATTAAGTAACTATTAAGAGCCCTTAAATTATAATAAGGCCTACAATCAATCACAGATACAAGAAAAACTAAAACGCGATAAAAATGAAGAAAATTTTCCTATGTATTAATGTAAGGGGATAGATGTTGAAAAGATTAGAATAAGATGAGGCCAAAGAAAATTTTAATAATCTTGCTTCTAAGTTTTTAACTGTAATTATTAATTTTATATGATTCTAACAAATAAATCCAAAGCACATAATTCAATAACAAGTAGAAAAATATAAAAAAAGGGAAAAGTTAAAAGAAAAAAGAAAAGATAACGAGGTTAGTTCACGTGCATGATTGGGAAAGATGAAAAATCTAGCTTAGTAGATGATGGTCGGAGATGTTAGACTCGTCTTCGGTCGGTTGTGGGGATTGCGAATGGTTCAAAAACTTCAAAGCCTAAATCCAGATTTTGTCAAGAGATGGATTTAAGTTGGATATGGATCAAATATGACCGTATTTGAATCCGAAAATCTAAATTATAATTTGATCTGAAATCGAAAATTATATCTATTTTTTTATCATATCCGTATCAGACAAAAAACTATTAGATTTATTTGTTTTTATAATTAAATTTTCCTATATATAAATAATATAATTTTATATAATTTTATAAAGGAATATAAATAATACTATTAGATTTATTTATTTTTATAACATTTATAAGTTTATTAGTAGATGATGGTTGGAGATGTTAGACGAGAGATCCACTCAGTCGTGGGGATTGCGAATGGTCAAAAGTCTCGAAAGCCCATAATCTAAATTTTTTCAAAGAGATGAGTTCTGTTGGATATAGATCAAATATGACCTTATCTGAATCCAAAAATCTAAATTAGAATATAATTTGAAACCGAAAATTATATATATTTTCTTTATCCTGACATGAATCTATGAAATTAAATTTTCCTAAATTTATATAATTTTATAAAATAATATAAATAATACTATTTGATTTATTTATTTTTATAACATCTTTTCCCTAATAATAAGGTTCGTTCCTAATTAGAGCCGGAGCCACTTTCCATCATCATCCGTTAGCAGGTTTATCCGAGCTTACTCTGTATTTTATTTATATACGTGTGAATAAATAATAAATAGAAGGATTACCGACTAAGGCTTTCATCTCTCCGCCGGCGATTTCTCTTGATCTTTTGTCGGAGCGTCGCTGCCACCGCCACCGTGCATACCGCACCCTTGTGAAGACGACCCAAGCCCTTGGCAACTTGTCTATTGCACTGATCAACAGAGATTTTTCTACAGGTTTGTTCTGTTTTCTTCTGTTCTTTGCGTTGCGGGTAATCACTCTGGAAATTTTCCCCCTTTTTAACAGGCAATTTTATCTAATACATATCAAGAAAATATTATTTGTTAAAAATTAATTTTGTGATTTAATGGACTCAATCTGGGTTTGAATCTTAGTTTCATTGGTGTTTAGAAGATTTAATTTTATTTTTTTAGATTGACTATTTATTCTAAAAATTAATTTGGTAACTTTGAATCATAATTTTATTGTTAGTTACAAACATTTTAGTTTTGTTGTTAATAGGAAGATTACTGCTATTTTTGGAGATAGCTAATTGGTGGAAAGCCTTTTTCTCTACTTTAAAAGAGAAGGTAGATTGCGAAGTATCTTCTCTTTTTTTCTTTTTCTTTTTTGTTATTGTTTCATCTTCTAATCTTGTCTATTGGCAGACTATTGACTATAATATGTGTCTGTAGCATCTAATTGTGCAAGACAGTTGCTGCTACAATATATGTATCGCTTTTCTTAAAAATAAATTTTTTAAATCTAACAAATTGTATATTAGTTCAGATAATTCACAAAAAGAGAGCATCAATGTACCTTCTAATGCCTCAATTTAGCCATTCTATGATGCAGCCACTAGTACACCAAATTAGTAATAATCATTTAAGTGCAACTCTATTCAGCGCACCCAAAAGAGGTTGATGGATGTGGGTTGTACAGCTGTTAACACCTTCTACCATTATCAAACATTCAGTTCATATGGTAACAGGTTTTGTATACTTTGTGTATTCTGCAGGAGTAAGATATGACAAATTGGTCTCAACTCCATTGGGATCTGTTGAACCTGGTCGCTAGGAAGCTAACTAATGTACCTGACCATCTGGCTTTCTCTGCTGTTTGTTCTTCATGGAGATCAGTGGCTTTGGATATTCGCCCTTCTTCCCCCTGCCCATTTCCTAGCCTCATGATTCGTGGAGAGGATGACCATGGCTATATCATTTCCCTCTCTAAAGGAAGAGTAAACTATCGAAAGCTACTCATCCCACATGAAGACAGCTACACAGGGACATGTGGCGGATGGTTGGTTACAGTGCATAGAAACATGGGCATTAGTTTATACAATCCTTTTGCAGGACACAGGCTGTCTCTCCCTCCCATCACCTCTATTCCAAAATTGGGGGAATATGGTATGACGATAGATAATCAGATCTTTGTGGGGACAGCAGCCCGTTCTTGTTCAAATTTTAATGTGAACCATAAGGTTCTCACTGTGATGATCACCCAAGGAGGTGGTCGGAGGCTAGCCTTTGCTAAACCTGGTGATTCCTCTTGGCGGATTATCGACAATAAATATCTTTTTCGGGAAAATCTTGCATTCTATAGAGGGAAGTTGTTACAGTAATGGAAAATGGGAAATTGTATGCATCTGATATGGGTGTGTTTAACTTCACTGATCAAAGCATTTGCCCTCACATCAACATTGAGGCTGCTGTACTTTACCCGCCTCCCATGTGGGCAATTCATCTTCCCTGGTAGTCATTGCAGTAGAAATTTTTTAGGAACAGGAAGTGTTGCAATCATGCCTGTAATCAAGATTGATTCCCTTTGGTCGGTTCTATTTGAATTAACTAGAAATTTATTGGCACATGATTATTGGAGTTTCTTATGTTATCTAATTATATAAGATGTTATCTGTATCAGAAGATCATGTTGTGTTTAAAAATGCTGGGTCAATCTTTAAGTTGTTTTTAACGTCATTTTCATTTAACAACTCTGCCTTTATGTTTGTGGACTTTAAATTGTACTTGACTCCCGACATTTAGATTCGCTATCTCAATTAGCAACGTCGGATCTAATTTGCAGCTTACCATTATTAGACTGATTAAAGAGATCGCCTAGTGTTAGATAGTTATGTATTATTTAAGAGCAGATATGGTCATCTACCAAGACTACATGGATATTATTTTTAAAAAAATTGGATATGTTGTTTCGACGTTTTTGTAACCTAAACGGACATAAGAGTACCTACACTAGCTAATTCTTGTAGTTGTTAAACTTTAACCGGTGATAGGTGCTATGCTTTCTCCAAGTTCAAAGTGTGACACCTCGATTTCGGCTCACCTAAGAACCGGATTAGAAATGTCGTGATCGAGTCGAGTCATGTCTAATGGTGTTAATCTATAAGACTCGATCAATAATATAGATCAAAGTAACCCGCTTGGTGTCGATGAGAGGAGAAGACATCGCTAAAAATGTGTGAAAATACATCAAATATAAATAAAAGCACGAAAGAAACTAACTGCACTGAGCTCAAGTGTGTATACTGTTTATCTGTCCTTCTACCAAAGTAGACTTATAATCATGAAACCTACATATATAATAGGATATATATAATAGGAAAAACGTCAATAATGAGTGTTATTGGTTCATAAATAACTAATACCAACTAGTAAATGAGAGCTGACTCTCATTTAAATGAAAACCGTTATACACTTCCATTGAACTTTCATAAAGGCATCTACTCAAGGTCTATAAACCTTGGCTTGAATAGCGGCCCGCTCTGACTGGTCTAGTGCCTTGGCACTTTCATGCCATTGCCCTCTCAAGAAACTCATTATCTTAAAACCCTCAACATCCTCGGTATATCTCGTGGCCTTGAGTATATATGCCGAGTACTTTTAGGCAGTTGCCTTCAGTACCCATTGAACCACATGTCCGGACGTGCGTAGAAGTAAACAATACCTGTAAACCTCCACACTTCTTTGGGTTTGAGGATCTCAAAGGTGGAGTTATTAGGATCCCTCGGGAATGGAATAGCTTGCTCACTAATCCAAAGCCCACTTTGACTCGCACGTGCACCCGCTCATGGTACGTGTGAATCGGTTTTCTAATGTCTCACATCTCACTGGAAAATTCGAGAAAATCATATATAGGCTTTGGAAGGGATTTATATAATAGGCCCGAAGGTAACTTATAGTGGATCTTGTTTTCGAAATCCGTGTCGAGGGTTATTAATCATGGAAGTAAAATACGTCTAAATGACCAGTATTAAGTGGGGTCCGATAAAACAGCCACTTAACATGTCTTATGATTTGAAAATCAAATTATCAATAGAATATAGCGATAAAAAAATGAGAAGAGTCCTAACGGACCTGTGGTCCAAGCTCCAAGCGTGACGTCTCCTCAACGGCGAGCTCGGACTCGAAACCTACATCGAAGCCCACTGCTAAGTAAACTACTAACATCTCTATATGATGCATGCTCGTGGTGTGTGCTCACATTCATCAGTATATCCTAATAAAGAAGACCGCTAAATAAACCTACAACTAAACATACAACACGTAAATCGAGATATAATAACAAGAAATATCTAATAAGAAATAATAAATAAATAAATGCATACACTCATGAATAAATAGATAAATAACAAATACTTGAAAATAATTAATAATCTAATCATAAAATAATAATAACATATACTATACAAATACACGATTAAACACGAGTAAATATTACATATACTCGTGTTAGTAATCATATAATTAATTAATTAACTAAATACATAATCATTCACTAAATAAATAAATAAATAATTAGTTAACTTAAATTAATCATGAATAATAATAATATCATAGTTATAATAGAAGAATACATAATTAAATACATAATAACATACACGCAAACAATCAAGTAGATAAAAAAATAAAAGAAAATAAATAAATAAATAAACCCAATTTAGTAACCATAAATAAGACTATTAATAATTAAATATATCATTATTAATAATAAATAATCATATAAACATGCATTATAATCAATAAACACGCAAATAACAAGTGATGAATAATAATAATAATAAATAAATAAATAAATAAATAATCATCATATCCAATCATGTTAAATCTTGTGAATATGTATATAAACTAATATATAGGTTCTCAAATTACCAAAAACGGTGCAAGAATGGATGAAAACGGTTTGAAAATGGCTGAACTGGGTCAACTAGCTAAAACAAACCGAGTTGGGCCGAGTCGACTTGGTCTAGGTTAAATAAATTGTTGGGCTAGGTCAGCTGGGCTAATGGACACACACATGGACTTGAACTCAAGCACGGCCAGGCGAACGCCGATGCGAGCACAGGTGAACGGGCCGAACGCAGTAGCTGTTGCCGAAAAACGCCGACGGTTGTGCAAATGGGGTCACCGCAGGTCGGGATCGACGACCAAGGCGACGAGGGACATGCTGGTGGTGACAATCGAGGAAGTCCGGTCGGCTACTAGCCAAAAAATGACGTGAACGGTGGTGAAATAATTGCCCGATGCGGTGATGACGCTGGCGGCAATCGTGACTAGGGCGGTGGTCGTGGGTGGTCTCAAAATAAAGCTCTCAGCAAGGTGAAGCTATCTGGGTGGTCTGATCGGCTGGAGGTGACTCGCCAGTGCCAGAAAATGGCTCAAACAGTGGCGGCGGCACTGGAAACCGACTGCAAAAACCCTATCGCCGGCTGCAACTACGGCGGTGCTAGTGGTGGTGAGGGGTACAACTCGATAGCTGGCCGCGAGGCAATCATGGTGGTGCCGGTCTAGTGGACGGGGGCGAGCCTGAGACTCTGCCGGCGGCAAGTAGAAGTGGCGGCGACTCTAGGGTGTAAAAATCTGAAAATCAAGAAAAATCTCTTAAAAATAACTGGGTGGAAGCTAGGGCTGACTTGGTAGCTCAGATCTTGCCATGTGGCACGATTTGAACGTCCATAACTCATAGTCTAGTGGGGCCCACCTATAGGTATATGCATATGGATGAAAAGCTCGGCTTGAGACCGTTCAATGTCAAAACTGACTTAAGTTCAAAAAGTGACTCTATAGGCAGGAATCGAGGCAAGAAGGCTAACTAGGCCTCAAACCGTCAACTCAATCGGGTGAAAACCCACAACTCAATCAAGCTTGGTCCATAAGGGCACAATTTGGTGCTCCAAAATGCCTATGATGTATGCAAATAAGATACCCTGAAAATCCCAAATGAATACTAAACGCTGCAACGACCTAAATCTAGGCCTACAACCTTGGCTAACCTATAAAAATCATCTGTATACCTCGTGCATATAATGATAAACTCATGCTATGTTGTAGCCTATCTGAAGCTATTATCTGCCCATCAAGCATAATTAGCCCCCATAACATGCTCATATGACCATCTAGGCCCCATACTCTTGATTGAAAAATTGGTCTGGCTCGAGTTGGCGGCAATCAAGTAAAAGCCTAACCCGAAGTTGGGGTTTTACAACCTCTGCTCCTTATAAAAATTTTGTCCTCGGAATTTCTCACATCAACTGCGATCGGAGGACTCAACTAAAGAAGCCAACTCGCTAACAAACTGGTAGCTCTCCCTCGAAAGCTAGCTAGACACAACCCAAACATACCAATCTGGAAGCTGGAACGCTGAACACTAATGAAGCTTGCTAGCTCCCTACTAATCTGGCTAGATGGACTACATGTGATCGAATCATCTGGTGAAACATGTCATACATGCTGGAATCACCTGCCTGGATTGACCGTACATGCTCGAATCGTCTCACTAGACTGACCATGCATGCTCGAATCATCTAGCTGGGCTGACCATGCACGCTTGAATCATCTCGCTAGACTGGCCATACATGCTAAAATCATCTTGCTGAACTGGCTCCTAGGGTGACTACAACAATGGGGACTAATATGTAATGAACTCCGCAAGAAAGACCTAGGCTCACCCTAAGGGGCTACTGAGTAGTCGAGCAGGTACTCTAGAGTACTGCAGGGTACTGGTCTGAACTATATCAGGAAAAACTATGTCGGTGCAAGATATGCGGCCAAACATCTGCCCATGTCTCTCTGATCCTCATCATTGCAACAGGTCAACTACGTGTACCCTCAGGACACTCTGCTCCATGCCCTATATGACTATACTAGGGTGTCCTACTAGTACTGCTAGCATATGGTGAACTTTAGTACTAAGTAAGGGTATATCCTAATGAGCTGTATGGTTCACTGTCGCCAGTCTAGGTAAAATACTCAGGTTTCCCTTTCCCTATAAGAGGAACTAGATTGCTCACCAGGTCTTAGCTAAGTTGATCCTGAATCAAGTATCTCATTCTATTCCATAATGGAACAAGGATAGCTGCTATGACTCTACTGCATGCTATGGCTCTCGTAACTATCTATATAACCACTAACTACTGCTAAAGGGAACTCTGTGATGGAAGGGTGACGAGAACACCTGTACATGTATTGCGTGTCTCAAGGAGTATGAACACATACTCTACATAGAAATGGGGAGTCTACATCTGGCCTGTAGTGTGTGCACTGGTCAATGTCTGCTCATCTTAACCATCTGGTAAACTATTGGTAGGACTGATATATATACCTAGAAGGGTGAGTGTGAAAGTGATTGGCTCTGTTTGACATCTGTGGTTACATGAAAAAAGACTGGACCTCTCGTGAAAAACTGGTCACACTGCTCTAGGGCTCTGACTAGGAATGGATCATCCTCACATAGTCTGATATCATGTCTCTATCTGCGGTGATAAAAGGATCTTTGTTTGAGTTGCGGTGGGGTGATGAAACTCTGTATAGGATACAAGGTGGCTAAAAAATATATGTGTAGGTCCATGGGCATGTCTCTAAGATCATAATGATGGGACTCCACTGCAGGTGGCCAACCTATGGAAAAACCAATCAATGACGAGTCTAAGAGACGACTACTAAGTAGCTATAGTTCAATCAACTAGCAGTAGGCATATGTTTCTTGATACCGTACTAGTCATGCACTTCTAAATAGATAGGGTTCAAATGAACCAAAGAACCACTATCTCTCCTCGAGTCTACGGTGACTCATAGTAAGGTTTGACATGTGTCTTATCTGCTCTTCAGTAGTGTATATCATAGTAGTGGTGTAGCACTAATCTTAACTCACATGAATGCTACAGTTGATGTAGACTCTCAATCAAAGATATAAGTCAAGATGAGCATACACTGGGTGTCCCTCTATTTGATTAGCGTAGTATGATCTGACTGAAGTCCCTATCTGTTTCGCTCCCAAGCTTGGGTGAAGTTGTCTCCTCCAAACTGGTCTGCTAATCGGTTATCTGCACTATAAATCCAAATAGTACCATAAAGGTACCTCCTATACTCGGGCAAAGGCTCAATCCTATGTCTCAAGATAAGAACATAATCGTGCTGGTGAAGCACAAGGGAATCACCCTCTTCCTAAAGGATGAACTGTAGCGTGTGCACTGGTCAATGTCTACTCATCTTAACCATTTGGTAAATTATTGGTAGGACTGATATATATATCTAGAAAGGTGAGTGTGAAATTGCTTGGCTCTGTCTGACATCTCTTGTTACATGAAAAAAGATTAGACCTCTCGTGAAAAATAGGTCACACTGCTCTAGGGCTCTGACTAGGAATGTATCATCCTCACATAGTCTGATATCATGTCTCTATCTGCATGTTATAAAAAGGTCTCTGTTTGAGTCTCATTGGAGTAATGAAACTCTGTATAGGATACTAGGTGGCTAAAAAAATATGGGTAGGTCCATGGGCATGTCTCTAAGATTATCATGATTGAACTCCACTACATGTGGCCAACCTTTGGAACAACCAATCAATGAAGAGTTTAAAAGACAACTCCTAAGTAGCTATAGGTCAATCAACTAGCAATAGGCATATTGTAACACCCCAAATCCGGTTCACGCTCGTGAACCGAACCGGCATGTTACAGGCCCCGGTTAGGTCGGCTAACCCGAACCTAACTCATGCGGATCCAATCTCGGCGTCTTAAGATGAAGATACGATCCATCGTGAATGAATAAATGCGCAAAATCCTAACATGGTACTACATGAATGACATGCAAATTAAATTTCACACCATCACAATCACAATCAAAATTAGTAAAAATTCTAAAACGAAAGGGACAGAATTTCCCCTAAAAATACAATTAGGGGCCACCCTGTCAAAATCGTATATTCTAACATATATACGCATAGCAACAATAGCATTCACACAAGCTTCTAATCTACTATATTCATCATTCTCTGAACTTTGGGTCCTAACCCCACTTTTGCTGCGCTACTCTGATCATTTCATTTCATGTCATTGTCATGCATTAAACATTTAATCATGTCACTCACAAAATAATAACATAATGATACAATATTAAACATTCAGAAATCTAACATGTGTGTGCACAAGACCTCATTGCTCCTCCGTCCAAGCTGGCTCATCCATCTCGTGCTTATCACCTACATATATATAAGAAAAACGTCAGTAACAAGCGTTACTGGTCCGGAAAATAAAATAACTATAACAAACTGGCTATGAGAGCAAACTCTCATCTGAAAGAAAACATATACTTCCTCAAGAACACTCTGAAGGGCACTACTGAGGAGCCACTGGGCTGCAGACCCGGTAGCATCCCGAACTTACTGCTGCTGGTACTGTGCTACTCTCAGCACTTCTTTTCAGTACTTCTCGTGAAACTTTATCCTAAGCCCTCTCCTTACCTCCATATTTCTCCTGGCCTTGAGCACGAAGGCCGAGTACTCTCAGGCAGTCGCCTTTAGTACCCTTTGAACCACAAGTCCGGACATGCGCTGTACTAAACAGTACCCGTAAACCTCCACGTTCTCCGGGTGTGAGGAACTCAAACGCGGAGTTGTCAGGATCCCTCGGGAATGGAACAGTCCGCTGGCACTAATCCAGAGCCCGCTTTGACTGTCACGGCATCCTCTGCATGGTACGTGCAGTCGGTTTCTCCATCTCTCGTCTCACTGAAAACTCGATAAAACTATATATATAGGCCTGGGAAGGGATTCATATAATAGGCCCGAAGGCAACTTGTGGTGGATCTTGTTTTCGAAATCATCCTCGAGGGATCTCATCCTCGAGGGGTTATTAATCCGGAAATATTCGATTAAATGGCCCGAGTTAAGTGGGATCCAATAAAACGCCACTTAACCCGCCCTGCAATAATAAAATAAACATACAATGGAAGAGCGTAAAACAAGACGAGTCCTAAACGGACCTGGTAGAAGCTCCAAGCGTGTCATCGCGCCTAGGCGGCGAGCTCCTATTCCATACCTACACATCAAAACTAAATACTAACGCCCGCTAACTAAATGATGCATCAAACTCAATAACATCACAATCACAATACCATCATCATCCATCACAATGACCAATCAAATAATCATAAAAGTAAATAATCCTAACTCGTTCTATTCATACCAATTTTACTGTGTTTTTCTAAGTTATCTCGTGATCACTTATCATGCTGAGACTTGATCTACCTCATTAGATCACTTACTGTTCATTCGCAATTACCCAAATTATACAATCATCCCTTTACTCATAATTAGGCATTACTCATGACGGTTAATCAAATCTAGCATATTGTGCTAACATTCATCATGACAACCATGGTTGCACGAATCGGCCGATTCCGTGCGGAATCGGCCGATTTAAATCGGATCGGCGTCGCGCCGATCCGATTTCGGGGCCGACTCGGTCGGCCCCGAATCGGGTCGTGAATCGGCCCGTTTCGGCCGATTCCGACCGATTTAACTCGGAATCGGAATCGGCCGATTTAAATCGGAATCGGTTTTTTATGAAATTACCAAAATACCCTAGGTATAATTTTTATTAAATTATTTAAGCATGGGTAAAATGGTAATTTGGATTTAAAAACCTAAATCATACCCTCCCCCCGATTCCGCCGCCCGACTCCGACCTTCGCTCCGCCGCCCTCCGCCGCGCTTGCGCCGTCCTCCCCTCGGCCGTCCTCCGTCCGACCAGGCCACCGCCGCCCGACTCCGACCTCAGCTCCGCCCTCCGCCACGATTCCGCCGCAGCGTTGCGACCGCCGCCCGAACTCGGGTTCCGCCGGCCGACGCGAGCGCCGCGATTCCGCCGTGAATCTGCCGTCCGACCGCCGCCTGTTCGTCCGACCGGGCTGCCGACATCCTCCGACATCGCCGCCGCGAGACTCGCCGCCGACCGGGCCGTCGGCGGCGGCGGGGGTAAAGAGTGGCATTTTCGTAATTAAAAGTTGACTCGAGTCTAACTCGAGTCAAAAATAATAATTAATTCTAAATAATTAAAAAAAATCTTAAAAAATATTTAAAAATATCATAAATTATAATACACAGAATAATATCAAAATAACATCAATATCCAATTTTAATATATTTATATTATAAATTGTCAAATTATTATATATGACCGATTAAATTAATTTGGACCGATTCAACAAAACCGATTCCTGGCCGATTCAGACCGATTCCGATTCCGATTCCGATTCACGGGAAAACCGATTCCGATTCCGATTCCGATTCATGCAACCATGATGACAACT
>JAURVB010014313.1:0-10710 GCA_033002965.1 Piper betle | reverse complement strand
TGTGCTTGAGTTTGATACCGGCTGCAAACGTATATTTCTGAAGCTCGTTGGACCGGGGCGGCGCCCTCTCCCCACCCTCCCCGGCCCTCATCAACAAGTCGCCGGCGGAGAGATACAAGCTGTCGTCACCCGCAGTGTACGCCGTTGTCCCCGACCCCGCCATCGTCGAAAACCCCGACCTCCGCCTGGGTTGAAGTCGCCGGCGGGAAACAGAGGAAGTCTCAAACGGAGAAATGTGGTCGACGGTGTCGCAAAAGCAGCAGCTTTGATCGAGGCAATGGCAACAGTGGATTTGCCGGCAAACGTCGCCGCACCGGACTCCCAAGCCGACGCCTCCCGCCTTCATCCTGCCGGCAACCGTCTCCTCACCGGCGGCCGCCGGCGAGGTCGCCGGCGGTGGGTGGCGCGGCAAAACACAAGGGGGAAGGAAAGGGCGATGGCAATTTCGTAATAAAAACTTGACTCGTTCCCGACTTAAGTTAATATTACGAAATAAATTTTAAAAAATAAAATAAAATAATTTCGTAATAAAAATAGGACTTGCTCTCGACTTAAGTTAATATTAAAAAATAAATTTAAAAAATAAAATAAATAATTTCATAATAAAAAATTGACTCGCTCTTGACTCTAGTCAATATTACGAAATTCATCTCCAAAAATTTGAAAAAAATAAAATAAAATACCATAAAATAAAATAAACCATTAAAACTCGATTAATTTATTTTATGGTATTTTATTATATTTTTTATATTTTTTGGGATGTATTTCATAATATTGATTTAAGTAGGGAGCGAGTCAAGTTTTTATTACAAAATTGCCATTGTTTTATTTTTCTTAACCAACCCTATTTTCCCCCCACTAACCGATGGCAATTTTATAATAAAAACTTGACTCACTCCCGACTCGAGTCTATATTATAAAATATATCCAGAAAAATATTAAAAAATACAGTAAAATATCATAAAATAAAATAATCGAGTTCTAACTCAAACAACATGTTAGGTTTTAACCCGATCTTGACTCGAGTAAATAATTTGACTACGATTTGGACTGATATTAAAAACTTAACTACGATCGAGTCAATATTGGTCAGGTTTTTATTACGAAATTATTTTATTTTTTTAAAATTTAATTCCTAATATTAACTAAAGCCGGGATCATGTCAAATTATTATTACAAAATTATCTTACTTTTTAAAATTAATTTCATAATATTGACTCGAGTTAGGATCGAGTTAAGTTTTTATTATGAAATTTTTTTAATTTATTTCATAATATTGACTCGAGTCAATATTAAGTTTTTTTTATGAAATTATTTTATTTTTTTAAAAAATTATTTCATAAAATTGACTCGAGTGAGGATCGAGGCAAGTTTTTATAATGAAATTATTTTATTTTTTTAAAATTTATTTCATAAAATTTATTTGATCCTCACTCACTCAAGTCAATTTTATGAAATAAATTTTAAAAAATAAAATAACTTCATAATAAAAACTTGAATCAATCCTAACTCAACTCAAGTTTTTATTACAAAATTATTTTATTTTTTTAAAATTTATTTCGTAATATTGACTCGAGTCAGGATTGAGTAAAGTTTTTATTTTTTTTAAAAAAATATTATAAAATTATTTTATTATGAAATTATTTTATTTTTTAAAAAATTATTTTATAAAATTAAATCGAGTGAAGATCGAGTTAAATTTTTATTATGAAATTATTTTATTTTTTAAAATTTATTTCATAAAATTGACTCGCGTAAGGACCGAGTCAAATTTTTATTACAAAACTACCCTCCCCTGTTTTTTTCCCTGTTTGCCACCTCACCCAACTGTCGACCTCGCCGCCGGCCCGGCACCGCCCCGGCCGCCACCCTGCTCACCCCTTCCGCCCCCGCCCCACCCTGTCGCCGTCCCGTCGCACTCACCCCGCCTCACCACAGCGCCGCCCCGGCTGCCCCCGGCTCACCCCTTCCGCCCCTGCCCCACCCCGTCGCCACCCCGGCCGCGGCGATGCCCCCCCCCTCCGCTCACCCCGTCCGCCCCTGCCCCACCCCGTCGCCGCCCCGGCCACCCCCGACCCACCATGTCGCCGCCCCGTCGCGCTCACCCCGCCTCACCACAGCGCCGCCCCGGCTGCCTCCTCCGGCTCACCCCTTCCGCCGCCGCCCCACCCTCCAGCCGCCCCGTCGCACTCACCCCGTCTGCGCCCCACCCAGCAGCCGACCCCGCCGCCTCACCCCAGCGCCGCCCCGGCCACCCTCCACCGCCCCTCCCCCCGCCTCACCCCGGCAGAGTCCCCCGCGTCACCCCGCCGGCACCCTCTGTTTTTTTCAGCCGTTGGATTGAATCCAACGGCTGAAATAATTTCAAGCACAGGTAAGGAGCCTGTGCTCAAGCACAGGCTCCCTGTCCTCATATATATATATATATATATATATATATATGGCTAATCAAGCATAGTAAGCATTTTTATACAGATAGGGTTGAATGTATGATGATATATGATAAATAGTTGTGTTTTTTAATCATGTCAACATTTGCTTGTTGATTGTTCATTAATAAAAATTGCTTGAGCTTTATAATCATTAAATAAAAATTGCTAAATATGCATGAACAAACATATTCTTTTTGCCTAGGAAAAAAGGAGTGTTTTTTAAGTGTCTTGGAGCTAACTAGAGACGAGTTTCAATTCAAACATGTTGTTTGATTAATCACACATGATGATATTGCCAAGTAAGCAGGTTTAGTGGTATAAATTTTGTCTAAAGTTTCAAGTTTGTTAGAATAGGAATGATTCATAAAGGTATGAATTTTCCCAATTAAATTATATTATGTAGTTGAAGATTGTGGGTCTTCTCAATTTGAGTATGTACTTTAGTCGGAGATTGCCTCTTTTCCTGATCGGAGTGTGTGAGTCTTATCTATTTGGAGTGAGTTTTCCTTCTATTCTATCTTGATTTGGTGAATATTTGATTGTATACTAAAATTTTGTCTCGTGCTATTGAAGAAAAATATTAGTGTATCTATTATTTGATAATAAAGGAAGATTTGAAGGCGGTGGCATGTAGCAGAGATTTTTACATTAAATTAGTACGTGCTTTTATCCTGTAATTAAAGATTTCAACAAGTGGTTTATCGGCCCCAATAATAAGAATTTATAACAATCAGTACATTAATAGACTTTATGACATCCATAATAGCTAGAACACAATGATATTAATGTGCAAGTTTGAGCACAATTGATTATAGAAAATATATATAGCACGCTAGTTATAATTTCCATGCCGGCTTAAATAGATCGATCGAGTAGGAAGGCCAGATAAGAAACAAAAGGAGGGTCCCATTCTAGAAGAAATTGGTGGGCTTTCAGAAACTAGTTAGCAGTTACTAGTTATATCTTGCGAATCCAAGGATGATATGTCCAAAAACTTAAATTATTTGATGACTATATACACAACAATATCAGCTTGAAAGCATTTCCAAACTGGGCCTTGATTGAGGTAAGATATTTTGGATTAACATCTAATTGAAGGCATTCACAAGTTCACCTGTTGTGTGTGCAATGGGCTAGGTCTATCAAAACATAATTTATAGTAGTCATTCCTTCACTCGATCTAATTTCATATTAATTTAATTTATTGAATATAAAAAATACTATGCATGACTCATGGCTTAGAGTTGACCCGAACTGATTTCACTCCATGGCATACCGAGTCGGTCAAATCCGAATTTCAAGTTTGTATGGTTAGGAGACAATATTCCCCAAACTCTACTAATTTGAATAGCCTGTCCAAAGGTATTCTTGTACCTTTTTCAAAATACAAGACTAGGGTTGAGCCATCTTATGACATGTTCTAGTCCAAGCCGTCCGATTGTTCTAGTCAAATCTTGCGGCGAGCAGGTGGACTTGGACGAGGCGGCCATGTCCAGCCATGCGGCGGCTAACCCTAGTTGCGCACGGGGGAGGGGGGGAGCTGGACCTAACCCTTCCCCGACCAGGTCCCCCCTATTTTCTTCTTCTTCATTTTTACTAAGGTTAATTAGTTGGGATTTCACCATTTTTCTCCGTCTTCATCACTATGGACAAGCTATCATCGGCAAGGCGTCATTGTTGGTTGCCATTCCAAATACCTCCTCCAATGGACGAACTCCCTCTCCTAAGGAAACATGAGATCCTGGAATTTTTAAATTTTAAAAATTTCTTCTTAATTATAATTTATGCATAGTCATAATCATAATCAAGTAATCAACCCGTTCAACCTAGTGGGTTTAGTGGGAACCAATATGGCAACGAAGGCATAGAAGTGGAACTTGGATTTTAGGCAATTGGGTACTTGTTTGAAAACGGTCGAGTTTGGTTTTGGGTACCAGATATCGAGTACCTGATATTAATAATATAAAATTTAAAAAATTATATATTTTCTATAATTTACCATAAAATATGTTTGTTTATATATAAAACTAATATTTATTCAATTTTAGCTATTTTAATATTAGTCTAATTAATCCCTTCATATATTTAAATAATTATTTTTAATTGATTTGTTATATTATTATTTAAATTTAATTTTTATATTATAATTGGGTTTAAATAGTCAGGTTCGAGTTTGTTAAACGGTAAATAATTGGATTTATGTTTGAATAGTGAAAATTTAAATAGTAAATTATTGGATTTGGTACGAAGATTTAAAATAATTTGTGAGTTTGGTATTAGTATGCGGTGGTCCTTTCTTTTGTTATACATAGAATAAGGCGTGTGCATTTGAGACATGAGATTTGTTATTATGCAAGATTAGTACAATTTTTGGAACTTTTTTGAATGTATAATTTTAGTGAATTTAATAAAGTAAGGTTAGTATAATTTCCATGAAATTTGATCAAACTAAAACGTGTGATATTCTCGTGATGAATAACTTAATTTGTATAATAGAACATGTATGTTAATTAAGGGTAGACTTTGATGAGGAGGAATGTGAGATGTGACACATGAAGACGATCAACCCGACCCATCTATGCACTTTAGTTTTTATACCTTGAAAATTTCTTTAATTTGTTGCATGTATCTATCCTGAATTATGCATAATTACTTTATTATTAGACTTTCGTCAAATCCAAAGCCTGCGCAATGTGTGGGCTATATTTGAAAATTTTTGCTTTAATTTTTTTTTGAAAAAAATAGAGCGCTTAAATATTATAGAATAGATTTTTAGTAAATTTTATAAGTGATTTTTTATTTTTAGAAAATTTGTGTTTTCTTATTTTTATTAGAATCGATTAGAGAATTGTGGAGCATCATGCGTTTTTCAACTATACCTAAAATAATGTGGTAGATCCAACTAAAGTCAACATACTCCATGTCATGTTGGTGGCTCCCTATCGTATTTGAGAAACACTCGACTCACTCGTTAAGTTATCCTTGGATCATTGTATCAAGAATGTCACAATAAGATTCACTTAATTCCGTAGTTTTTTTCAATTGTAAAAATTTTCTAAGTCTACTCAACCCTTTTAATTTGTCGAGTCAAACTCAATCAATGATTTCATATTGATTGATTTTACAATTCACTCCCCGAGTTAAGTTATAAAAATTATTAAAATATATTATTTTTTAGATTAGCTAAATAAATTTATTTTAAGTAATGTAAATAACATATTTATTAATTTCAATTGTTAAAAGAGTAATATATATTAATTTTATACAATTATTTATTTATATAATTAAAAATTTAAAATAAATGATTTCGAGTCGAATTAGAGTCGACTCTAAATTAACTCAGTCATAATTTCGAATTTTTAAACTATGCTCAAACCATCAACTTCCGATAAAACTGACGTCCAACATCGAATTGCCGAGTGAGGTCTTTCGCAATACATCTTTGGTCAGGCTTCATCTCCATCGTTGTGTCGTCACCCGCCCTCCTATATTTGTTAGTCTGCCCATGTTGAGGATCCTTACCTTTTGACGACATTGAAATAAGTAGAGAAGATGTTGAGACGTTAATCTCCAATTGCCCATCGCCCCAGACCTTGTACTTGAAGCTTAATATCAGATGCAATTGGGATCGGCTTTCCATCAACAATCCAAGCCTCAGAGAATTATTCATTGGGCCAGGCATGGATGTTAAACTCCAGGCCCCTGCTTCCCAAAAGCTGGAATGTAGAGATTGGTCGTCATTTAACGTGAATGGACGTCCCTTGTTATCCTACATATATGTTTGTTTATAATTGAAAATAAAGTTGTGGCACTCCATTGCAGGGTGATGAGTAAGATTATTATTTTTAAAAAAATTTATTCATTTAAAACAGTAAATTACGAGGTAGATAGTTTTTTTGAAAATCCCTCCATGTTTGTCCATGTTGTGAAATGATTAGTTGTGATTTTAATCAGGTATATTGGAAGATGAAAATCCGTGCATAGGGTGATGGTAAGTTATGCATTGTAAGTACGAATTTTTTACTTGGTATATTGAGAGCCTATCAAATTTGCCTTGAATTATACCCCCATCAATTTGTCTATTTTTACTTGTTTCCATGTACATTGTATTTTGTGTTAATGAGTTTGAAACTTGGATATCTAGTAATGAAGTATGAGTTGTTACCATTGTAAAGAGTTAATAGGATTTTATCTTGAATTGTTGATTGTACTCTGATTGATCTCTTGTCAATATATTTAACAAGTTTTCCCATTTGTTGTTGTATTACTTACCATTTTATAGTATAGTTGATTTGATTGCACGTAATATTTATTATGAGGATTTACTCTTAGTATGGTTTACACATGATTAACTTTTTTATGTGGTCGAACATAAATGTAATTCCTCCATACGAGAAATACGTATACATGGTCAAATATGTGTTTTAGTGGGAAAATAATAAAGTGAAGTACAATCATTAATAGGGGTATGACTTGTAGAGAGAGAGAGAAATGATGAATTTAATGTGAGTGACCAGATTTAATCAATTATGTCTATGCCATCATTCGCGCCAGAAAATTTGTGGTGGTCTTCTCTTCTCTCTCTTTACATTGTGTTGTCATCCTTCCCACTTCTTTCTTCTCCATCTTCTTCCTCAATCCTCATTTCTTCACTGCCGTTGGCTATTATTATATTATTCATCTAAGCTTTTTTTTAGAGTGAAAGAGTGTGACGGTGTTAGCTCTAGAGATTAATGAAACACCTTTATTTTGCATAGTTTATTGTTTACGGTTTGGAAGTGGGTAAGAGGAGGTTATACAGTTTGCAATCTTAGTGTTACGAGCAACTCAATGGTAGGGGTCATTGGGTGGAGTCTTGTGGGTGATGATACACCCTGTTCAGTGGTCGTGCGAATAAGTAGTTGGAGGAAGATGAGGTCAAGTAGAATTGTTTGGATCAATTGATATGATATGTAATGAGTTATAAAATTTAAATTCAAACTACAAATATATTGGCATTGCTTCTACCAGCATATAGTATGTCATTAACAAATAGCGATAAGGTATTAGGGAATAACAAATATGTCGATATCACAAGTCATAGATATTTTATGTCGGTGTACTTTTTGTCGGCTACATATATTGCAAATTTTCTTAACTGTACTGCATAATTATGTTGCGAAAAATCTTTTCAAAAGTACAAAGTGATGTTCAAATTAGTTAGAAAAATCTTTCTAACTAATACTTGAAATGATGAAAATAGTATTCACATAATTGTCAATTTTGATTAAAATTAAACTCTAAAATATGGCTATTACAAATGTATGTATGCTAGTCACAAAATAATAACAATAAAAAATGTTTGGTTATCTTCGACTCTTCTTGTCTCTTAGAAACATCTTTTTGTACTAACAAACCTCTTTATAAAATGTTATTAAAAATTTGTCCATGAATTAGAAAAGCTACTATATAGAAGCATCACCATGTTTTAATATGCTCAAACAAATTAGAAAAATATAGACATTTGAGAATTAAAATTTAAAAGTAATTAAAATTATATTCGGCTTAGGATGTTGTACTAATTATGAGAGAGCATATACACACAAGTCGTCGGCTAAAACAATTATAGCAAGTAAAAAATAACAATCTAATTTTTATCCCCTCTACCTACCCACTTCTACCATTATTTCTTCCCATCCTTACAACCCAAAGATAACTGTTGCCTACGACACGACACTAGCACACCACCACCCCCACCTTACCTCCCCACCATTGGCATCCCTCTCCCTTGATGCCATCCTCGACACTAATGATTCCATGGTGGTGTCGTTAAAGGTCGGGTTTGACCCATGCAACCACTGCACCTGTTATGAATATTGTTAGTATTGTTAGTAGGGTTGTTAGTATTGTTAGTAGGGTTGTTAGTAGGGGTAATTGAGTAGGGGTGTTTGGGTAATTTCACTAGGAAGGGTGCCTACAAAAGGGGGCTGTAACAGAATTCTGTAACAACTTTGTTTTGAAATCAAATTCACCCTTTTGGAGATTGCTCCACCCTCCAAGATTTCTTGGAACCCAAAGAACCAGGACGCCCTGGTTCTTCCCCTTTGGTTGCAGCATTTGCAGCCCTTCTTCCACCATTGTTGCTGTTGATCTTCATCCCCCTTCATCCAGGAAGTTCGTCCTCAAGATGGCACCAGCAAAGCAGAGTTCCAAGCCAGCCAAGGGCAAGGAATTGGTTGTGGAGCTTGGAGGAGAAACACCTTCCAGATTGGTATCAGAGCAGGTCGAGGGAGGTACGTCTTCTTCACCCCATCTTGATGAATTATCCCAGATTAGGAGGGTTCAAGATCAATTGATTGCTGCCATTACCAATATGTCATCAAAGTTTGATTTATTACTGCAATCAAGAAGTGATGGTTTGGGAAATAGAGAAGGTATTGGGACAATTCAGGGGAGGGTTCCTGCAATGGGGATGGAGAGGGATGATCCATTGCTGGAATCCCATGTTGGACGTCCCCAAGAGGTGTTGTTGACATCAGTAGAGAGGGGGCGACACCATGAAGGGCTGTTGCAGGGTATGCCTGAACGTCATCCAGGAGCACACCCAATTTCAGCAGGGATGGGGCGTCTTTGTGAGGATGTGTTGCATGGTAGGCGACTTGGTGATGATGAGTTGCAGGGTAGGCGGCCTGGTGAAGAAGTGTTGCAGGGTTTGCACCACCAAGAACAGCTGGAAGAGACGCTGCTGCAAGGAGGAAGGAAGCAATTCGGGATGGGCAGGAGAGGAAGAGCACCTGTTCGACAAAATTACCAGGAAGGCGCTGCCCAAAATTGCAGGGATATTGCTGCCTATGATGACCCAAATGAAGATTTCTTGAAAGGCTCCAAGATCAGCTTTCCAAAGTTTGATGGAACCAAGGACCCAATTTCATGGTTTAGCAGGGCAGAAAAATTTTTCAAGCTGCATCACGTCCAAGAAAGATTGCAAGTAGAGTTGGCAAGTTTTCATTTGGAGGATGATGCACAAATTTGGTTCGATATGCTGCAAGAACATCATGGGGTTCCTAGTTGGCCTAAATTGAAGGAAGCCATGAATCTTCAGTTCGGTCCCTCGGAGTATGAGGATTTTTATGGCGACCTTACTCGGTTAAAACAGGACGCATCAGTTCAAGAGTATACCGTTCAATTTAACCGGTTGGCCACTAGAGCTGGAAGCATGACTGAAAGGCAAAGAATCAGCAGCTATACTTGTGGTCTCAAGCCTCAATTGAGAATGGAGGTGAAAGCTCGGAAGCCGGACACCTTATTGGACGCTCAAGGGCTGGCTAGACATTTGGAGAATCATGTGAATCAGAAATCAGCAACAATTGGGAGAGCAATGAACAGGGGATATCAACATGTAGCTGGACCGTCTAACAAGGGAGGTAGTTTTGGGTCGGTCAAGGGTGATGTTGGGGTAGCAGCAGAACAGCAACTCAAGGAGATTCCTCATGGACGGAAATTCAGCATCAAGCAATTGCAAGAGAGGAAGGAGGTTGGATTGTGTTTCAGGTGTGACGAGAAATTTGTACCTGGACACAAGTGTAAAAGGTTATTCGTCATTGAAGTGGAGAGGGAGGAGGAACTGTCGGAGGAGGACGATAGTGACCCGGAAGATGACTCCCTTACTCCAGCCATCTCCTTGAATGCTTTGACAGGAATCATTACTTCAAACACCATGAGGGTTCTCGGAAGAGTGGGTGGACACCAAGTGACAATTCTGATTGATTCGGGTAGCTCCCACAATTTTGTGAATGCAAAGCTGGTTCAGAAATTGAAGTTGCCGAAGGAAACCAGCAATGGACCCAAAGTTCAGATTGCCAATGGCGACCGAATGTGTTGTGGGGGAAGGTGTTCAACTATCAAGATTGAATTTCCAGGATATGCTACTACTTCGGAATTTTTCATACTTCAGCTCGAAGAGATTGACATCGTTTTGGGTATTCAATGGTTGAAGACGTTGGGGCCAATACTATGGGACTTTGAATCTCTCACGATGTCCTTCAAAGATAAAGAGAAAATAGTAGAATTGAAAGGGCAGATCACTCCTCCGGATCAGTTGTGTGACAAGAAGCGGATTTCACAATCCTTCAAAAAAGAAACAAGGATTGTTGATGAACTTGCAAGTGGTGAACAACAGGGGTTTGGGTCTACCGGAACCTACTTTAACAGCTCAACAACAAGATGGATTGGATCAGCTGTTGCAAAGGTTTGACAAGGTGTTTTCTGTACCCAAGGGGCTGCCGCCTACACGCCCTCA
>JAURVB010014312.1:0-38278 GCA_033002965.1 Piper betle | reverse complement strand
GCATAGGTCAAATTATAAGATGAAGCACAAACCTGTTAAGAAATTCTCAATGTAAAAATTACTATTATCAACTTCACTCGGAAGAGCATCTTCTAAGTATTTCAACAACCATTTAAGCTAGGCGATGGTAGTTTTAAGCCACTCAATCGCCATATCCATCTAATACCTAAAATTATTTTAAAAATATAGTACACAAATACGAATATCTAAAATATAAATAAAAGAATATTTAGTAGTAAATATCATTTTATTTAAGAGGAGCAAAGAAAATTGATTGAAATTAATTATTACTTTTGATTTTCACATTGTGATGCAGCTTTCTTATATAAGTCTTTATATATAATCCTAAAATAATATTTTCTTTATGTGTCATCGATACCTAATGATCATTTAGAACCATGCATTGACTTATTTAGATCACTTATATTTGGCTGCAAATACTTGCATAAGAACAAGTATGCAATAATCATCTTGGCTGCAAATACTTGCATAAGAACAAGTATGCAATAATCATCGTCAAAATTGTATAACATGTATAAATTTGTGAATTAATTAAAAAGGAGGAAATAGAAGAATTGAAGCAAAACAAACTTACGCTTTTAAGAAATTTCCAATAGCTAGGTGTAATGTTTTCCCATTTTGAGAAATTTAGCTCATAAATGGGTTTAGTAAGCTCCTTAGAATTACCATATGCTTGTTTGTTCGTAGAGGACTTCTTCAACTGCATCGGTAAATTAAATCACAAATTCAATTGTTATTTTTTGATAATACATAACTTGAAATTTAAAATTTAAATTTAAATTGATGGAAGTTGTGCATTAATTTGCTCAGGAAGGAAATT
Source organism: Piper betle (assembly GCA_033002965.1). Lineage (NCBI taxonomy): Eukaryota > Viridiplantae > Streptophyta > Magnoliopsida > Piperales > Piperaceae > Piper > Piper betle. The sequence continues at coordinate 37,437 of JAURVB010014312.1, read as the reverse complement.
GCTAAATTCCAAAACTAATTCTTTATGTCCTGACAACTTTCTTTTCACTAGCGTGATGAAATTCCTAATGTCAATCCTGCATGTTAAAATAAATAAATAAATAAATAAATCGTTAGCTCCAATTCAAACAAGTAATTATATACTTAAAAAAATCTCCACGCTTAAAAATATGCCCATGGTCTCCACACCTTCTCTATGTCAAGTGGCAGTGGAGAGGAAAAATTATAATTTCCATTATACATTTATAGATAGTTTGAGGCAAGTATTTTTTTTTCTTACACCAAAAGTATTGGTAGAGAAACTTTTCCCCACCCTAATTTAATTTATCTATAGTAGTTTCTCCATTGCACTAAGAAAAGTTAAAGAATTAAAACATAATTATCTTCAAATATCTAAGTTTTTCTCACCTTCCAAAACTATGCAAGGAGAACACGTTAAAAAAGAGGTACTTTTCTCGATGTTATATACTCACAGAAAAAACCTTTTTTCTATTTCTAGTGATACCAAGTAATTCAATAATCTTTTTTTTCATATAGAGAGTTTAATCAATTCAAATCAAGATTAATCTTCAAAATTTTCAATCCATTAAAAGTTTAATCTTTGTAAGACCTATTTCGGTTCACCAGCGAACCAACCCAGAAATGCTTCTGGCGACCAAACAGTTCTCTCATCTATTTGATTCTAATAAGCCAACCTGGATCTAGCCTCAACACCTTAAGATGGTGTTGCAAGCATATAATGCATGTATGGAATGCTTAGGTTCTAACGTTATTTTAATTAGATGCTATGATATACAATCGGGTGCAAAACAAATTAAACAACTGAAAAATTCAAAGAAAATAACTATTTTTAAGACAAAATAGATAGAGGCTCCCCTAAAAGTGCAATAAGGACCACCCTATTAACAACAAACAATATATATATATATATATATAACAATAAAAACATAAAACTTAGCAAAAACATGACATTTTCTCACTACATTTCAATTCTATTCATTTCTTATCTTCTGAACTAAGTCTATACTCCATTGCTCAACCTGTAAATTTCTATTCACAGTTTTCAATCACATGCAAAACATTTTATCAATTTAAAGAAAGTACATTCAATTCACATCATTCACAACAATTCATCATTCAACAACATCAATTTTATTCAACAGGTACATATGTGCATTGTACATCTTGCTCCTTTGCAGTCCTGAGAGCGCCGAGTCCTTAGGATTTTCACCTATATAGATAATAGAAAAATGTCAGTAACAAGAGTTACCGGTCCTGAAATAACTAATAACAAACTAGCATAGGATAGCTGACACTCCTATTAAATGGAAACATTCTTATACTTCCTCATATAATCTCTCATCAGGGCATTAATTAGGTGCTATCGGTCTTGACTCGACTTCATCCTCTTCTATCTCATCACATTCTTTGGCAACTTTAAAGCTATCCCTTGCATGGGAAAAATCAATTTCTATTCTTTCGGCCATCTACATCCTTCATATCACTCTTGGCCCTGAGTATAGAGGCCGAATACTATTTGCCATGCACCTTTAGTACCCTTTGAAAACACAAGTCTAGACATGCGCTACATTGCAGTACTTGTAAACCTCCACACTTCTCTGGGTTTGAGGAACTTAAAGGTGGAGTTGTCAAGATCCCTCGACAACAGGATAGACGCTCACCAATCCGGAGCTCACTTTGACTAACACGCACCACCTCACATAGCGCGGTTGTCGATTTTTCCTTGTATCACATCTCACTAAAAACTCAAGAAAACTACATGTACATAGGCCAAGGTAGGGATTGTACTATAATAGGCCAGAAGACATCGTGACCTAGATCTGAGTTTACAAAAATAAACTCAAGCGATCTCATCCTCGAGGGTTATTAATCAGGAAATTTCATGCAACTAAATTGCCTGTGTGGAGTGGGATACAATAAATCTACCACTCGACACATCCGCTTACTTGATAAAAATAAAATAAGAAAGAGTAAAGGAATCAAACCAGAAGCGAGTATAATGTCCACGCACCTAGGTAGAGAGCTCCTACTCTGTACCTACACATCAAAAATAAAAGCTAATGCCCGCTATGATGCATTCACACAACCTATTGCACACACACATCAAGGCACACAACATATCAAATCACACATCAATCCATATTAGATTTTCTAGGCTACGTTGTATTTAATTAACAATGCATGCTTAATTTACTTTGTTAGTTCCTTACCATTCATTTTAATACAATTGAATTACACATATTATTTTTATTTATAATAAAAATATTTATCACATCAATCAACCAATCCTAGCATGTTGTGCTAATAATTATCAATTTTAAGTAAGTCAGAGTTAATTATACCTCGTGTGATCAGCAATCGGCGACGGCTATCGCAAGGTTTAAAACTCAAATTTGGCACCCAACGGCATCCAAAGTTCGATCGGGTTCGACTGGATAAATTCGGTAGAATATTCAGTGAATTTTAGAGAATCCATTTTTACAGTGGTTTTTCATCAGTTTTTGACAATTTTCCTGTGATTTTTGCGGCTAGGCAATCCGGACTATGGGTCAGCACCAGCTCAGGGAGTTCGACCTAATGGTTTTGGTGGTGAGTGCACCAGCTGTAGCGATGATCATTGACAGCAGTGTCGGGTCGGCCAAGGGTCAATTGGCTTGTCCTATTCGCCCTTGGCCGGCTATGGCAGTGGCCCTCGATATGGCGAAAAGGTCTAGGGTCAATGGGGGAGGGTGTCGGCAGCTTGGTGGCGGCGGAGTGGCTCAGATGGCTGCGAATTGGCTTTGTGGCGCTAGAGCAGGGCGTCAAGGTGTCGTGGAGGTTGGGTGACAGCTGGTGAGTAGGGGAAAAGCCTGGCAACAGCCCGGTTGTGGTCGGCGGAGTCGATCAGTTGCAGTGTAGTGCCTGGAGGTGGTGTCGACGGTGAGGGCTGCTCTATAACGCTTCCTAATGTGTTATTTAGCCTAAAATAATTTTGCGTTCAAATACATAAAAAAAATAATTGCAAACTATCATATACTATGATAACTCATTTCACATCATTTTTCTAACGTTATCATCATATACTCAGGTACACTTGACCCTCATCATTCATAACAAACGGTTGACCTCGACTCAGCACACAGGTCATAAAACTGACGAGACTCAAACTGACGGTTGAATAGGCTGGTTCGCTAATATAAAACTCTGACTCGAATCACAGGTGTTACAATCTTTGAATGAAAGTAACCAAACTCTTCCCACACAAAAAAAATAAATGTTTACCTTTTACTAGGGTAATCTTTCAAGATACACAACAATTCATGAAACTTTCGTTCATCTAATACACACTCCTAACCATTGCCAAACGTCTTTCAAGCTCAACATAAATTGGCCAGATCCAAACTAATGCAAGAACTTGCCACTTCTTGCTTACCTCCAGAACTTGTATTTAAAGACTCAATTTCAACTCACAGGAAAATCCTGATCATCGTAGCGGAGATAAAATGACCGTATATAAAATTACTTCGCAAACATACTAACCAACATAGTGTAGCTAAGCTGAAAAAAATAGTATAATGATTTACGCACGCCTCCTCCTTTCTTACATTGTTTGACTACAAGCCAACAACACGGCTCAGATGCAATCTGCACTCCATGGCTCTCATGTGATGACCCAACAACATACACCTACAACCCAAGAAATGAAAGTAATTTAACTCCCAATGCTGCTACGTATAATATCTTGTTGAATTTGTATGGGAGGAGTGGGAGGTATAATGAGGCGAGGAAGCTGTTTTTGGAAACTGAGCCGGATGCTACATGTTGATTGATGTGTTTGGGGTGTTGGAAATTGGACATAAATATATACATGAATCAGGAATTGTATCATATGTTATTATATAAGGTTGGCTAAATTAAATTGATCTACTAAAGTTAAAGGTTATGAGCCATAAATTAAGGTGTGGAATTTAATGAGAAAAGTGTGGAATTTAATGTGTAGATACCTTTTCATAAATTCTCTTTCGTTATGGGTGGAATTGAATTTATGGAACTAAGGCTATAAATATGGAGGTTATGGTCCCTGAATTCATATCTGGTTTTCGTTCTGGTATCCCATTGTCCAGAACTTTGGTTTAGAAAACTAGTCTTGAATTTGGAAGATCCAAAACCTAAGTAATCAAGACTCTGATTTCTTTATGGCTTCAGGTACGCTTCCGCTATTTCATTTATTTATTTTATTTCTCTCGATAATTTGATATGAAATCTAAATTCTAAATAAAGTCTATCAAGCGGCATCAGAGCCAACTTCATATCAAATTATTGAGCCTTAGGTTTTATTTTATAAATTTTTGTGGGATTTAATCCCAAAATTAAGGTCCTCTTTTGGTAACATAACATGAGGAAAATAAAGTTACAAAAGGTTATAATTTTGGAAACTCCCACATAAAGATATTGTTTTTTATAACCTTTTGGTTAAAACATAATTAATATTTTAAAATTTATTAAGGACTACAATATGCTGCCAAAGTAGCCTCTTTTGTGAAAATTAATTTATTTTTTAAATATTAAGATAATTATGAGTATTTAATTCATGTGGATATTAATCGGCCAAAAGGAAGGTTAATGTTTGACAGAATTCTATATTCATATGTGGTAATAGGTATGGGACAATTATCAAGTGTCCATGTGGATGATAAATCGGCCAAAAGGAAGGTTTATTATTTGACAGGATTTATTGTTCATATTTTACTACACTAAAGACTCATTATTGTAATAAATATGGGATAATTATCAGGTTTCCATGTGGATAATAAATCGGCCAAAAGGAAGGTTTTTTATCTGACAGGATTTATTATCCATATTTGATTATGACATTAAAGTAATAAATATGGGATAAATATCAGGTTTCCATGTGGATAATAAATCGGCCAAAAGGAAGGTTTTTTATCTGACAGGATTTATTATCCATATTTGATTATGACATTAAAATAATAAATATGAGATAATTTTTAGGTTTCCATGTGAATGATAAATCGGCCAAAAGGAAGGTTTATTATTTGACAGGATTTATTATCTATATTTGATTATTGCACTAAGAGTACCATTTACAAATTGATATTTCTGTCCAAAGACTAAATATTGATGTTGTGCTAGGTATCTATTAATGGGATTAAAAATTATTAATCTTATTTGTGGGCATGTTGTTTTCTCTTCAGTTAATCAGTCTGCTTCTATATTTTCTGCCAACATAAACTCAGTACCAATGCTTAAAGATAACTTTAAGGATTGGAAAGAAAGCATAATGATTATTCTCGGCTGCATGGATCTTGACCTTGCATTAAGGACTGAACAACCTGCTTCTTTTGTGGTAAACCTGGACATATGAAGAAGGAATGCACTAAGTATCACGCCTGGCGTGTAAAGAAAGGTTCATTTCTTAATTTTGTTTGTTCTGAGGTTAATCTAGTTTCAGTACCAATACACACTTGGTGGCTAGATTCAGGTGCTACTACTCACATAAGTGTGTCAATGCAGGGTTGCCTGAGTTACAGAAAGCCAAATGATGCTGAAAGATTCATCTATATGGGTGATGGCAAATCAGTTATAGTTGAAGCAATAGGGATTTTTAGATTATTATTAGAGACAGGATTTTATTTGGATTTGAAAGAGACACATGTAGTACCGTCTTTTAGACGAAATTTGGTTTCTATTTCTATATTGGACAAATCTGGTTACTCTTGTTCATTTAGAAATAATAAGTTTAGTCTTTTTCTAAATTCAAATATTGTGGGTACAGGGTCCTTGTCTTTTTATGATAATCTATATTTACTTGATACTATTGCATCTTTTAATGAAACCTTGCATGTGGAACTATGTGGTACAAAGAGAAAATTAACCAATGAGAATTCTGCTTTACTATGGCATAAGCGTTTAGGACACATTTCTAAACAAAGAATTGTACGACTTATGTCAGATGGAATTCTTGATTCTCTTAATTTTGCAGATTTTCAAATCTGTATTGGGTGCATTAAGGGAAAACAAACAAATATAAGGAGACTAGGTGCCAATAGATCTTCAAACGTCTTAGAACTAATACATACGGACATTTGTGGGCCCTTCCCTACGGCTTCTTGGAATGGTCAACAATATTTTATTACGTTCATAGACGATTATTCTCGTTATGGTTACCTTTATCTCATTCATGAGAAGTCTCAAGCATTGGAAGTATTTAAGGCATATAAAGCTGAAGTTGAGAACCAACTTGACAGAACTATTAAGGCTATCAGATCTGATCGTGGTGGTGAATACTATGGCAGATATGATGGATCAGGTGTACAACGTCCAGGACCGTTTGCCAAATTTCTAGAAGAGTGTGGAATCGTCCCGCAATACACAATGCCAGGTACTCCTAGTATGAATGGTGTTGCTGAGAGACGAAACCGAACATTAAAGGACATGGTAAGAAGTATGATTGCTCATACTACTTTGCCTGATTCACTCTGGGGTGAGGCACTAAAGACAGCAGTATATCTTCTTAATAGAGTACCAACAAAAGCAACAGTTAAGACCCCTTATGAATTATGGACCGGAAAAAGGCCCAGTATAATGCATTTACGCATTTGGGGTTGTCCAGCTGAGGCAAGGCCTTATAGGCCAAATGAAAAGAAACTGGACTAAAGAACAGTTAGCAGTTATTTTGTTGGGTACTCTGATCGGTCAATAGGGTATAAGTTTTATGATCCCACTATTAAGTCATTTTTTGAGATGAGAAATGCCCAGTTTTTTGAGGATGTTGGTTTGGAAAGGGGAAATGAGGTTAGAGACTTTGTTTTTGAAGAAGAATCTGATTCTCTTCCCATAATTGTTCTTGATAAAAATCAGAATCAGGATCATATTTCTGATGTTGTTCAAGAAACAATACAAGAATTACAAGACAATGTCGAGAATCTCCCTACTCAAGTTATACCTGAAGAACAAACTCAACAACCTCAAGAGCAAATGCCATTGAGGAGATCCACAAGAGAAAGGAGAAAAGCAATTTCAGATGATTATATTATCTTTCTCCAAGAACATGAGGATAATAATGAAATGGTTAATGATGATCCAATCAGTTTTCATCAAGTCATAAAGAGTTCTAATTCTCAAAAGTGGATTGATGCCATGAATGAAGAGATGAAGTCCATGAAAACTAATGACGTTTGGGATCTTGTCTCATTGCCTGAAGGTGCGAAACCCATTGGTTGCAAATGGATATTTAAAACCAAGAGGGATTCGAAGGGTAATATAGAAAGATATAAGGCTCGTCTTGTTGCAAAGGGCTTTACTCAAAAGGAAGGCATTGATTATAATGAGACTTTCTCTCCAGTTTCATCGAAAGACTCGTTTAGAATAATTATGGCATTGGTGGCACATTTTGATCTTGAGTTACATCAGATGGATGTAAAGACTGCGTTTCTAAATGGTGACATTGATGAAACAATTTATATGGTGCAACCAGAAAACTTTGTATTAGGAGATTCAAAGAAGATGGTTTGCAAATTAAAGAAATCTATCTATGGACTTAAGCAGGCTTCTCGTCAATGGTATCACAAATTTCATCAAGTGATTCTTTCATTTGGTTTTGAGTTGAATGTGATTGATGATTGCAAATACCATAAGTTTAGTGGGAGTAAGTATATTTTCCTGGTTTTATATGTTGATGATATATTACTTGCCAGTAATAATATAGATTTTTTGCACGAAACCAAGAATCTTTTGTCAAAGAAATTTGAAATGAAAGATCTTGGTAATGCATCTTTTGTATTAGGAATTCAAATACATCGGAATCGCGATCGATGTATACTTGGATTATCACAAAAGACATATATAGAAAAAGTGCTTAAAAGATTTGGCATGCAAAATTGTAAACCAGGAGATACCCCTATTTCTAAGGGAGACAAATTCAGTCTCAATCAGTGCCCCAAAAATGATATAGAAGAAAAGGAAATGCAAAAGATTCCCTATGCTTCAGTGGTGGGAAGTCTTATGTATGCTCAAGTATGTACGCGTCCAGATATTGCGTATATTGTTGGAATGTTGGGCAGATATCTAAGTAATCCAGGGTTGGATCACTGGATAGCAGCCAAAAGGGTCATGAGGTATCTTCAGAAAACAAAACATTACATGCTCACATATCGGAAATCAGATCAACTTGAGATCACAGGATATTCTGATTCCGATTTTGCTGGATGTCAAGATAGTCGTCGATCCACTTCTGGCTATGTCTATCTACTAGCTGGCGGAGCTATTTCTTGGAAAAGTGCTAAGCAGACACTCATAGCTTCTTCCACTATGGCAGCCGAATTCATAGCTTGTTATGAGGCATCCAATCAGGAAATATGGTTGCGGAATTTTGTCACAGGGCTGCGTATTGTTGATAATATTGAAAGACCACTTAAGATATTCTGTGACAATCAGTCTGCAGTGTCATATTCAAATAACAACAGGAGCTCATCTAAATCAAAACATATAGAGATCAAGTTTCTTGTTGTAAAAGAAAGAGTTCAGAGTGGTAAAGTATCAATAGAACATATTGGAACAAACTCCATGGTTGCGGATCCGCTTACTAAAGGATTACTACCCAAGGTCTTTCATGAGCATGTTGCTCAGATGGGTATTGTATCATTTGATGATATGTTACTTTAGTGGGAGTTTGTAATAAACTGCAGTATTTTGGTTTAAGGTTCACTCTGTTTTGGTATTTTGGTGATCTCATAAGGTTGGACCAGTTGAAAATAGGCATGTTCAGATCAAATTACATGTAATTTTCATGCTACACATCCATACTTGATCTATGTCATTTGATTATGTTGGTGTATGTGACCATGGAAGGTTTAGTTACGCTCATTGTGACGAAAATCGCCTTGATCCTATATTGACATTGATTAATGGACGAGATTGTTATTTTGGTATAATGACATATGTTTGGAGCTCATAAAGTTATACAATTATTTTGTGTATATATTAAGTCCAAGTGGGAGATTGTTGGAAATTGGACATAAATATATACATATATCAGGAATTGTATCATATGTTATTATATAAGGTTGGCTAAATTAAATTGATCTACTAAAGTTAAAGGTTATGAGCCATAAATTAAGGTGTGGAATTTAATGAGAAAAGTGTGGAATTTAATGTGTAGATACCTTTTCATAAATTCTCTTTCGTTATGGGTGGAATTGAATTTATGGAACTAAGGCTATAAATATGGAGGTTATGGTCCCTGAATTCATATCTGGTTTTCGTTCTGGTATCCCATTGTCCAGAACTTTGGTTTAGAAAACTAGTCTTGAATTTGGAAGATCCAAAACCTAAGTAATCAAGACTCTGATTTCTTTATGGCTTCAGGTACGCTTCCGCTATTTCATTTATTTATTTTATTTCTCTCGATAATTTGATATGAAATCTAAATTCTAAATAAAGTCTATCATGGGGAAGGAGGTGTTCACCTTGTTTCATGATATGGTGGAGAAGAATGTGGAGCCTAATATGGAGACTTATGACGGGGTTGATCATCGCTTGTGGAAAGGGAAGGCATGCCAAGATGATTCTGTCACACATGAACGAGAAGGGGCTGGTTCGTAGCTCGAGGGCCTATACTGCAGTTGTGGAAGCGTATGGTCAGGTTGGGCTTTACGAGGTAATTTGCCAATCCAGATGTAAGAGAAGAAAAACTTTGTTTGAGTGTGCATTGTTATATGCTGCAAGGTATTTTTTATTATTATTCATTTTTTTAAAGTGAATATATGCTATAATAGCAGAGTTGATCCTATTGTCTAATTGCTTAATCCGATTGTCTTATTGCTTCTTGCTCTTATAAACTTTTTTCTTATGGGAGGCATTGACACAAAATACTCTCAAACCAATTATAACACCTCTTTATTAAAACCACTTTTCTTATAGGAGGAATTGACTCAAAATACTCTCAAATCAATTATCAGTTGGGGGGTGTAGTTGTGGATCTTAAACTTGACTGGCCACTTTTGAAGGATGAGCCAAACCTATTAAATTTTGCTTGGGTGAGGTCTATAACATTAATAGTGGAATTCAATGACTTTAAGGATTGGAAATGTGTCAAGATGCTCCATAGTGGCCCGTTGTATTAAATTCTACCAATGATGTGTCAAAATACTCTCAAGTTATCAAAACCTAATGAACAAATACACGGAGGCTTAATTATTTTTAATAAAAAGATTAGAAAAATAAATTGAAACATAACAATAATAACTAACTCTTTTTCAACATATCACGATATTGTAACATAATAAATTAAGAAATGTTAGAACCGTATTTTTGGTTTTCTACACTTCTTCCTTATTTCTTCGAAATTTGACTTATACGCAATCCATTGATCTCGCTTCACTATCAACCTTGCAAGTATTATAGGGAGTGTCTTTCTAGCATCCATACGAATATTGTTGATGATTTCGAAACCACGATAATCATATAACTTCATAATGCACTTCAAACTTGAAGCTGTAAGAAAAACAACAAGCAGCAAAGTATAAGAAGAAATTACAAATTAACATTTTAAAAATAAATTTACACATAACTCAAATTATATGATAAAGCACAAACCTGTCAAGAAATCCTCAATATAAAAATCATCATCATCAAATTCACTCGGGAGAGCATCTTCCGAGCATTTCAACAGCGTTTTAAGTTGGGCGATTGTAGTTTTGAGCCACTCGATCGCCATATCCATCTTATACCTAAAATTATTTAAAAAATATATCTAAATTTGAGAAATAATGACTGCTAACTGCCAAAACTACAAATATCTTAAATACAAATAAATAAATAGTTGGTTAGTAAATACCGTTGCTATACAAGAGGAGCAAAGAAAATTAACTGTAATTTTAATTTACAGTAATTGATTATTACCTTTGATCTTCAGTTTCTAGTTCAGCTTCTTCAACTGGGTCTTTATTTAGAAAATTAAAATTCCTATTTTCTTTTCGTGCTATTAATACCCAATCATCATTTAAAACCGATGCATCAGCCTTTGTTCGACTATTTGACTTTGGCTGCAAATACTGGTATAAGAACAAACATGCAATAATCATCATCAAAAATTTTTAAATGTATAAATTTATGAATTAATAAAAAATGAGGAAATAGAAAGATGGAAGCAAAACAAACTTACGCGTTTGGGAAATTTCCAATAGCTAGGTGTTATATTTTTCCATTTTAAGAAATTAAGCTTAGAAATAGGTTTCTTAAGCGCCTTATGTTTGTTTGAGGAGGACTTCTTCAACTGCATTAATAAATTAAATCACAAATTTAATTGTCATATTTTGATAAAACATAACCTGAAAATTAAACTAGAATTCAAAATTAATGGAACTTACGTTAATCTGTTGAGGGAGAAAATTGAAAAATTTCAAAACTAATTCTTTATGTCCCGATAACTTTTTTTCACTATTCTGATGAATTCTTTCAAGTGAATCCTGCATGTTAAAATACATAAATAAATAAATCAGTAGATCCAACTCTATCGGGTAAATATATACTAAAAAAATTCTCCAAGCTTAAAAATAAGCCCATGATCGCCACGCCTTCTCCATGTCAAGTGGGCAATTGAGAGGAAAATTTATAATTTCCATTATACATTTGGAGATACTTTGAGGCAAATTTTTTTTTCTAACACCAAAAATATTGGTTGAGAAACTTTTCACTGCCCTAAGTTGATTTATGTAAAGTTGTTTCTCCATAGCACTAAAAAAGTTAGAAAATTAAGACATAATTATCTTGAAATATCTTTTTCACCTTCCAAAACTATGCATGGAGAGACATTAAAAAAGAGGTCCTTTTCTCTATGTTCACAGAAAAATCTTTTTTCTATTTCTAGTGATACCAAGTAATTCAACAATCTTTCTTTGTTAATGTAGAGAGTTTGATCAATTCAAATCAAGATTAATCTTCAAAATTTTCAATCCATGAAAAGTTTAATCTTTCAATGAAAGAAACCAAAATCTTCCCACAAAAAAATCTAAATAAACATTTACCTTTTGCTAGGGTAATCTTTCAAGATACACAACAATTCACGAAACTTTCTTTCGTCCTGAAACCCACACCTAACCATGTGCAAAAAGTCATAAGCATCCTTGTCACCCAAACGTCCTTCCATCCACCTTTCACATGAATCAAGAAAAACAACGAAAATTATTATAAGAAAGGCTGTTCTTGCATGCATGTATATCTTCACAACCAAAAATACAAACAAAAAAAATCATATTAGAAAGATAAAGAAAAGACACGTCAAAGTATATCACACCAAACTAGACCCAGAATCACTCATGTAGATTGCAAAAAGAAAAAGAAAGGAAAAGAAAAGAACGTAACTCACCCGTTGTTCATCTGCCGCTGTTGATCTACGACTAAAACAAACAACTTGATTAAAGAGAGATAGATAATGGGAGGGATATGGAGACAAATCTGATCACCGATTGAGGATCAAAACGTAAAAACGATTGGAAAAGATTGAATCTTTGAATTGAAGCGATTGTGGTGAAGAAAGCCGAAAGGAATGGCTTCGTGGGGTGTGAGACGACGAGAAGTCGAAGAGCTTTTATATGTATTGGTCTCGAGATAAAGGATAAGCCTTCCCACGCTTGTTTTAGTTTTTTATGTCCTAATAAAGATTTGAAGTAATCTTTCTAACCAATTTATCGACAGTACACGTATGATTATGATAAAAATTTGGATAACCCACGATGTGACCAGAAAAGAGTAATTTTGCCAGGTAAGCCCTAGGTGTTCTTATGACAGGAGATCTTTCTAAATCATCATCCAGGAAGTTTGCTCTTTCTTCTACCTCTGGCTCGTCAAAGAAAATGGCAGAAGTTTCACCATTAAAATATTTATGCAAAATATTTTGTGAAACCAACCCATCAAGATACGCGAACAACCAAATTAGGAGGCAACCATAGCTCACACGACTCAGGAGTACGCAGCTGTGTAATGAACTAATAAACTAGATTATTACGAGTGTTGATTGTGTAGTCATTTCGTGACCTTGTGACTACGTCATATACCACTATAGTCTAATCGAAGGTAACACTTTTAAATAAAGTATATCTGCATTGCAATCACAAAGAGGAACTTGTATCACTTGTATCACCGAGCACTCAATACACCATGAGATGTTTTTACTTCTAAGAACCCTTTAGACCGGAGAAGGATCGTACTCCTCAAAAAAATGAGAAGTCAAAACAAATGGTACTAGAGCCTAAATAGAAATAAAAAATATCATAAATTTACTTTTAGTCTTCCTTAAAAGACGCTACTTCATGCATTGTCGATTAATTACACAGTGATCATAGCTACAAATAAAATAATTAAAGTAGCGATGTACTAGTTAACAGGGCAATTTTGTTAATAAAAAATCATAATCATATGATTTAAATAGGTGGCTATATGAGTTACAGGCCCAGATGGTCATATGAGCGTGTTATGGTAGCTAAGTATGTTTAACATGTAGATGATAACTTTAATTAATTTATAACGATGTATGAGTTATTAGCATATGCACGAGGTATACAGATAATAGTTATGGGTTAGGTCTTGATCTAGGCCGTTGCAACATTTAGTATCCGTTTAGGATTTTCAAAGTATTTAATTTACATGCATATCAAAGATTTCGGATCACCGGATTGCTCTTGTAGGCCCAACTTGATTGATTTTAGGGTTTTGAGGCTTTTTAGCATTCTTGCTTAAATTCCTGCCTATATAGTCATTTTTAGGACTCGAGTCAGTTTTAGCTTTGGATGGTCTTAATATGAATTTTCTATATACATATATATACAAAAATTCTATAGTGCGCTGTAAACTTTTGCAGCGCACCATACGCTGCTGAACGACAGCCGCTGGATCAAAATCTAATGGCTCCCGTTCACCCTCCCACCCCCCTCACTATTTGCTGACCCGATTGCCCGCATGACCCACCCGAACCGCACCTCCCGCCCGCCATCGTGCCACGGCCTCGCCTCCACCTGGTGCCGCAGCCCACCACCCCTCTCCCCCCGCCCGGCCACCGCTGTCGTGGTCCCCGCCCCCAGCCGGCACCCCTACTGCCACCCACCCACCCCCCCGCTCTCCACCACAGCCTGATTCCACGCCCACCCCCCTCCACCGCCCTCGACAATTTGTATGTATGTATATACCCATAGGTAGGCCCACTAAGCCACGAGTTGTCGGATGTTTAGATCATGTCACATGACAATATTAAAGCCGTCCACGTCAGCCCTAGCTTCACCTAGTTATTTTTCAAAGATTTCCATTGATTTTTGGATTTTTACACCCCTTGTGTTGCCATCACTTTGGCTCAACACCACCAAGTCTACAGCGCGGCCCTAGCCACCGAAGAGGCACCGCCATGACTACTCTGTAACACCCCGTTTCGGCTCACCCGTGAACCGACCCGGAAATGTCACCGGCGACCGAACCGTTCGCTAATATACTAGATTCGGTTAAGCCGACCAGGATCTACTCTCGGCGTCTCAAGATGGAGGTGCAAATATGAAATGCATGAATGGGAACGATTGGGTTCTAACGCGGTCCTACATGCATGCTATGATGTACAAGCAAAATAAGGCAAAACAACAAATGAGAAACCAAAACAAAATATATACTATTTTATGAAAATACGATAACACATAACAATCTACCATGACATTAAATTATTATCTCATTCGTTTTTACCCGAGCCGAGTCTGAACTCCAAGGCTCCTTACTCATTCATATTTATCAGTTCGTTTCATAACAAGTAATTCATTCAAGCAAACACATCGAAATTATCATTTACATAACAATAACACACCGTCATTATACGTTACACGCGGCAGGTACATGTGTACGCGGTTCCGTGCTGCTCCTCCATAGTCCCGACAGCTTTCATCGCTCGCATTCCTCACCTACATATATATAGAAAAACCGTCAGTAACGAGTGTTACCGGCCCGGAAAATAACTAATATCAATCTGGCACAGGAGAGCAAACTCTCCTGTTGAATCAAAACCACATACTTCCTCAAGAACTCTCATCAGGGCACATACGGGAGCCGTCGCCGTCGGGCCGTCGCCCTCGGGTCGACAACGTCACCCTTTCTTTCTCATTCTCATACCTTGGCCATATCTCTATCGCTTCTAGCATCAAATTTCATTCCTTACCGCCCTATGCACCTTCCATATTACTCCTGGCCTTGAGCACAAAGGCCGAGCACTCTCAGGCAGTCGCCTTCAGTACCCTTTGAACCACAAGTCTAGACATGCGCTGCATTGCAGTACCCGTAAACCTCCACACTTCTCCGGGTTTGAGGAACTCAAAGGTGGAGTTGTCCGGATCCTTCGGGAACGAAGTGGGTTCTCCCCAGCTCCAGAGCCCGCTTTTCCGAGCACACGCCCTATCTGAAGACGTGGCCGCAAGTATCCCTCATCCCATCTCTCACCGAAAACACAAAAACTATACATATATAGGCCTGGGTTGGGATTTATATAATAGGCCCGAAGGCATCATGAGCTGGATCTGAAGTTCGAAAACAAACTCGAGGGATCTCATCCTCGAGGGTTATTAATCCGAAATAAAACTGTTGGCTAAATGGCCCGAGTTAAGTGGGATCCGATAAAACGCCACTTAACTCGTCCTGCACATGATAAATCAAATATACAATAGAGTAGCGTAAAACAGAGAACGAGTCCTAAACGGACCTGGTAGAAGATCCAAACGGGTCCACGCGCCTAGGCGGCGAGCTCCTACACCGTACCTACACAATCAAGCTAAAAACTAACGCCCGCATGATGAATCACACATCCTATAGCATGCACACACAATCAACACAATCACGCATCAATCAACACACATTAACCTATATCAATTCTAGCAAGTCTACTTAGGCTAGTTTGCATTAGATCATGATCATTACCTAGTTACCCTAATTAGTTTCTTAGCCTCCATTTTTAACACCACACAATCAAACAAATTTTATATTTTATCCTTAATCAAATTTACATTTATATATATTATTATAACACACAATTCACCAATCCTAGCATGCAATTCTAATAATCAATACTTTCAAAAAATTAAGTTAAAATAAATTATACCTCGCGTCGTCGAAAATCGGCGACGGCTAGGGTTTCCGTTTCGTGGCTCGAAACTCGAATTCGGCACCTAGTGGTGTTTGAAGTCAGATCAGATTGGACCGGGTGCGTTCCGCGGATGATCCGGCGAATTTCCCACGAATCCAATTTTCCGGCGGTTTTCCGGCGAGTGTCGACGGTTTTCCGGCGAGTGTCGGCGGTTTTCCGGCGACGATTCAGGACGGAGCAATCAGGGGGTCTATCGGCACCAGCTCGACGAGCTTGGTCTGATGGCAGTGTCAAACAAGGTAGCCGGGTCACATAGGCTGTTGATCCCGATCGGCAGTGACCCGAGCTGCTATGCCGTTAGCATTTTCCAGCAACAAGCACCGGCCACCCCATCGAATTTAGTTGCCCACATTCACGTCTATCTGTCCACAATTGTGTCCACCTGCCTAACCCGGTTCACCCATTTGTGTTCTCCGGTTTGCCCTTATAAGTGTCTGCATGCAGCAATCCGACCCAGCCCACCAGCTTATTTGACTCAGACCTAGTTAACCCGACTAACCCTGTTCGGTTCGGTTCAATGAGTTAGCCCAATTCAACTTATTGTTTAACGTTTTCAATAATATAAGAGTCCTTATATTAGTTTAGATTGCATAGACGTTATTTAGCATATTTTAGATATTATGAATGTTTATTTATTTATTATTATTATTATTATTTATTTCTTTTTATTTCAATGTTTGTCATATATGATGGATGCTTATGTAATTGTTTATTATTATTATTGATATATTTACTTATTAATATTAATCTTATTCATGTTTCCCAAATTTTATTTATTTATTTATCTATTTGTTCGTTGCGTGTATGTTATTATTTATTTGTATATAATTACGTATTCCGAATTGGATAACTATAATATTATTATTATTCATGATTAATTAACATTAGCTAAATGTTTAGTTATTAATTTATTTATCAAGTGATTATGTATTTATTTATTTATATGTTGACTAGCACAAGTATATATGATATTTATTTGTGTTTAGCCATGTGTTTTTATAATATAATAATGTTATTATTTTATGATTAGAATGTAATTTATTTTTTGGCCTTTATTATTTATCTATTTATTCATTAGTATATTTATTATTTATTTATTTATTATTTTTCTTATTATGTCTTGATTTACATGTTAAATATTTAGTTGTAGGTTTATTTAGTATTGTCTTCCTTATTAGGATGTAATAATGATTTTAGCACACATCACGAGCATTCATCATATAGCGATGTCAGAATTTTACTTAGTAGGGGTTTCGATTTAGGTTTCAGAGTCCGAGCTCGCCGTAGATGAGACGCCACGCTTAAAGCTTGGACCACATGTCTGTTAGGACTCTTCTAAGTTTTTATCGTTATAGTCTATTGCAGATTTCATTTACATATCACACGACATGTTAAGTGGCTATTTTATCAGACCCCACTTAACAGGGGCCATTTAGACGTCTTTTACTTTTGTGATTAATAATAACCCTCAAGAATGAGATCCATCGAGTCTGATTTCGAAAACAAAATCCACCGTAAGTTGCCTTCGAGCCTATTATATAAATCCCTTCTCAGGCCTATATATGATTTTCTCAAATTTTTGGTGAGATGTGAGACAAGGGAAAACCGACAGCTACGCTACGCGAACGGGCATGTGCTAGTCAAAACGGGCTTTCAATTGGTGAGTGGATCGTTTTATTCCTGAGGGATCCTAACAACTCCAACTTTTAGTTCCTCAAACCTGGAGAAGTGTGGAGGTTTATGGGTACTGCAATGCAGTGCATGTCTAGACTTGTGATTTCAAGGGATACTGACGGCGTATGATTAAGAATACTCGGCCTCTATGCTCAGGACCAGGAATGATACATAGGATGTAGAGGGCTGAAGAAAAAGAAAAAGAAATTGATGTTCCCACGTAAGGGATAGTTTTAAAGTTTGTCGAGGCATGATATGAGATAGAATGGGATGCTATCGAGTCGAGGCTGATGGCTCCTAATTAGAGCCTTTATAAGAGATTCTATAAAGAAGTATATAACAACTTTATTTAACACAAGAGTCAGGTCTCCTGCGCCAATTTGACTATTAGTTATTTCTTAATAGTAGCACTCGTTACTTGAGGATAATGGTCACCTCCGACGCCCTGGGGGAGTGCGTGGGCAACAGGCCGTTGCCAGCGATGTTGACCAGGCCATGACCTGGCCTTTGGTGTTGGTTCCTGGCTGGTTCCTTGAGCTGGTGAGGGTCATGTTGAAGCCGTAGGGGTTGCCGGCTGTGCTGCCGAAGGTGGAGAGGACGGCGGTGGTGAAGTGGGAAGGCATGGCCTTGTTTGGGTCGGTGTAGGGTTGGCCATTGATAAAGATGGTGATGGCTTTGGGTCTGTGATGCAGTAATAATAATATATACGCATAACTCCCAAAATGCTTAATCATATACGGCATCATAAATGCTATTGCAAACAAAACTTTCTATAAAAGCAGCAAAGTCAACACGAATACAGAGCCACAGTGATGTACAAGTTGATCATCATAAGCCAAAATTGCGACCTCTAATCACCACACATCCATATCATTTTTTTTTACCCAAAGCCACATCTAAATCATTGAGTTTTTAACCAAACGTCTTCCAAGCTCAAAATAATTTGGCCAGATCCAAGCTAATGCAAGAACTTGCCACTTCTTTCTTACCTCAAGAACTTGTATTTAGAAACTCAATTTCAACTCACAGGAAAATCCTGATCATCGTAGCTGAGACAAAATGACCATACATATAATTACTTCGCAAGCATCCTAACCAACATAGTGTAGCTAAGCTGAAAAAAAAAATAGTATAATGACATGCCTCCTCTTTTCTTACATTGTTTGACTCTAATTCATTTAACTCTAATTCAACATGGAAGAAGGCAATGACAAAAAAATTAGAGGCAAGAAAATTCATCTTAGTATAGATCATAAGAATTCTTTTTCAAAACAGACAGCCTTGGCAGCCCTCTTACAATGAACAGGGTCTGA
Organism: Piper betle; assembly: GCA_033002965.1. NCBI lineage: Eukaryota > Viridiplantae > Streptophyta > Magnoliopsida > Piperales > Piperaceae > Piper > Piper betle. The sequence goes on along the minus strand of JAURVB010014312.1, from coordinate 18,265 downwards.
AAATGTTAGAGGCATTGGAGACGTTGTTAAGCTGATTGTATCTTGTTTGATAGTTAATTAAATGAAATATAGCAGTAACAGCACATCACCTTATTGACAAATAAATGTAGAAAACTATTTTTTATGAAGCAACAGTACACGTATGATTATCATAAAAATTTGGGTAACCCTCGATGTTATCAGAAAAGAAAAAGTCAGCAGAAAAGTAATTTTCAATGAAAATGGCAGAACTTTTACTATTAAAATATTAATGCAAATTATTTTGGACGAGCGGTAGTAAAATGTCTTCCTCCTCTGACAACGAAGGCTGTGGTAGTTCAACGACCTGCCAAAAAATTAATCTTATCCTCACTCATTTAAAATGATGGACTGAAATAAGAACCTTGCTCACATTTATTTGAAAAAAATGATCCAAACTTACAATAGCCAAAAATATGATTGTGTAATACCACAAAAGGAAAATAAGATGCATACCATATCTAGCTCCAAGGACCTCAAGTATTCCACAAGATCATTTATTCTCTCTCTGCTGCATTCCGGCTGCATACTCTCCAGCTTCTGTGTTTTTAATTTCTGTCATAAAAATAAAATATTAATATGAAAATTACCAACTAACAAAATAAAATGAACAGTGTTTTTGTATCAGAACTTGATAAGCAGATTGACAACTCATAAATAAAAATACAATAAACAAAATTTTTAACACCCATTGCAATATCATACACTACACAACCACACACACCCTAAGCTCTTCCGATGTAGGTGACATCAATTATGTAAAAACATGTTAATTTCTTCTATAAAATTAAAGTAGTGAAGTAAAAGTTGTAAAAACAAAGTGGCAAATTTCACCGTCGTCATAATATACAATCCAGATTATATAATCAGCTTCATAATAACATTACCAATTGAGAAATAATAAATCAGTCATCTTCTTGTAAAATCAAACTCTAAATAATCATATAACTTTATAATGCACTTCAAACTTGAAGCTTTAAGAATAACAGAAAGTGAAAAAAGTATAATAAACAATTAAATTAACATTTTAAAAATAAATCTCAACAAAACTTAAATTATAAGATAAAGCACAAACCTGTTAAGAAATTCTCAATATAGAAATCATCATCAACAACTTCACTCGGAAGAGCATCTTCCGAACATTTCAACAATGTTTCAAGTTGGGCGATGGTAGTTTTATGCCACTCGATCGCTATATCCATATTATACCTAAAATTATTTAAAAAATATAGCCAAAGTTGAGTAACAATGACTAATAACTACACAAATACAAATATCTAAAATATAAATAAAAAAATATTTAGTTAGTAAATATCATTTTATTTAAGAGGAGCAAAGAAAATTAATTGAAATTAATTATTACCTTTGATTTTCATATTGTGATGCAGCTTTCTCATATAAGTCTTTATCTATAATCCTAAAATAATATTTTCTTTACGTGTTATCGATATATAATGATCATTTAGAACCATGCATCGACTTATTTAGACCACTTATATTTGGCTGCAAATACTTGCATAAGAACAAATATGCAATAATCATCGTCAAAACAAATATGGAATAATCATCGTAAAAAATGTATAACATGTATAAATTTGTGAATTAATTAAAAAGGAGGAAATAGAAGGATTGAAGCAAAACAAACTTACGCTTTCAAGAAATTTCCAATAGCTAGGTGTAATATTTTCCCATTTTGAGAAATTTTAGCTCAGAAATGGGTTTATTCAGCTTCTTAGAATTACCATATGCTTGTTTGTTTGTAGAGGACTTCTTCAACTGCATCGGTAAATTAAATCACAAATTCAATTGTTGTTCTTTGATAATAAATAACTTGAAATTTAATATTTAAATTCGAATTGATGGAAGTTGAACGTTAATTTGCTCGGGAAGGAAATTGCTAAATTCCAAAACTAATTCTTTATGTCCTGACAACTTTCTTTTCACTAGCGTGATGAAATTCCAAATGTCAATCCTGCATGTTAAAATAAATAAATAAATAAATAATCGCTAGGTCCAACTCTAACAAGTAAATATATACTTAAAAAAATCTCCACGCTTAAAAATATGTCCATGGTCTCCACACCTTCTCTATGTCAAGTGGCAGTGGAGAGGAAAAATTATAATTTCGATTATATATTTATAGATAGTTTGAGGCAAGTATTTTTTTTTCTTACACCAAAAGTATGGGTAAAGAAACTTTTCCCCACCCTAATTTAATTAATCTATAGTAGTTTCTCCATTGCAGTAAGAAAAGTTAAAGAATTAAAACATAATTATCTTCAAATATATAAGTTTTTCTCATCTTCCAAAACTATGCAAGGAGAAGACATTAAAAAGAGGTACTTTTCTCGATGTTATATACTCACAGAAAAAACCTTTTTTCTATTTCTAGTGATACCAAGTAATTCAATAATCTTTTTTTAATATAGAGAGTTTAATCAATTCAAATCAAGATTAATCTTCAAAATTTTCAATCCATTAAAAGTATAATCTTTGTAAGACCTATTTCAGTTCACGAGCGAACCAACCGAGAAATGCTTATGGCGGCCAAACAGTTCTCTCATCTATTTGATTCTGGTAAGCCAACCTGGATTTAGCCTCAGTGTCTTAAGATGGTGTTGCAAGCATACAATGCATGTATGGAATGCTTAGGTTCTAACGTTATTCTAATTAGATGCTATGATATACAATCGGGTGCAAAGCAAATCAAACAACTGAAAAATTCAAAGAAAATAACTATTTTTAAAACAAAATAGAAAGAGTCTCCCTTAAAAGTGCAATAGGGACCACCCTATTAACATCAAACAATATATATATACAGAAGAATAAAAATAGAAAACTTAGCAAAAACATGACATTTTCTCACTACATTTCATTTCTATTCATTTCTTATCTTCTGAGCTGAGTCTATATTTCATTGCTCAACCTGCTCATTTCTATTTACAGTTTTCAATCACATGCAATACATTTTATCAATTTATAGAAATGGCATTCAATTCGCATCATTCACAACAATTCATCATTCAACAACATCAATTTTATTCAGCAGGTACATGTGTGCATTGTACACCATTGCTCCTTCGCAGTCCTGACAGCGCCGAGTCCTCAGGATTCTCACCTTTATAGATAATAAAAAAATGTCAGTAACGAGAGTTACCGGTCCAGAAATAACTAATAACAGATTGGCATAGGACAACTGACTCTCCTGTTAAATTAAAACATTCTTATACTTCCTCATATAATCTCTCATAAGGGCATTAATTAGGAGCCATCGGTCTCGACTCGATTGCATCCTCTTCTATCTCATCACATTCTTTGGCAACTTTAAAACTATCCCTTGCACGGGAAAAATCAATTTCTATTCTTTCAGCCATCTACATCCTTTGTATCACTCTTGGCCCTGAGTATGGAGGCCGAATACTCTTTGGCATGAACTTTTAGTACCATTTAAAACCACAAGTCTAGACATGTGCTGCATTGCAGTACCTGTAAACCTCCACACTTCTCTGGGTTTGAGGAACTCAAAGGTGGAGTTATCAAGATCCCTCGAGAATAGCACAGACGCTCACCAATCCAGAGCTCACTTTGACTAACACGCCCCCTCACATAGTGCGGTTGTCGATTTTCCCTTGTATCACATCTCACTAAAAGCTAGAGAAAACTACATGTACATAGGCCAAGGTAGGGATTGTACTATAATAGGCTGAAGACATTGCGATCTAGATCTGAGTTTACAAAAAAAAATTCAAGCGATCTCATCTTCGAGGGTTATTAATATGGAAATTTCGTACAACTAAATTGCTCGTGCGGAGTGGGATACAATAAATTTACAACTCGATACATCTGCTTATCTGATAAAAACAAAACAAGATAGAGTAGAGGAATCAAACCAGAAGTGAGTATAATGTCCATGCACCTAGGCGGAGAGCTCCTGCTCTGTACCTACACATCAAAAGTAAAAGCTAACGCTGCTATGATGCATTCACACAACCTATTGTACACACACATCAAGGCCCACAACATATCAAATCACACATCAATCCATATTAGATTTTCTAGGCTACGTTGTATTTAATTAACAATACATGCTTAATTTACTTTATTAGTTCCTTAGCATTCAGTTTAATACAATTCAATCACACAGTTTATTTTTATTTATAATAAAAATATTTATCACATCAATCAACCAATCCTAGCATGTTGTGCTAATAATTATTACTTTCAAGTAATTAAGTCAGAGTTAATTATACCTTGCGTGGTCTGCAATCAGCGACGGCTAGGGTTTGCCACAAGGCCTAAACCTCAAATTTGGCACCCGGCAGCATCCAAAGTTCAATCGAGTTTGATTGGATGAATTCGGCAGAATATTTGGGGAATTTTAGCGAATCCATTTTTTCAACGATTTTTCATCAGTTTCCGACAATTTTCTTGTGATTTTCCAGGGAGACAATCAGGACTATGGGTCAGCACCAGCTCAGCGAGTTCGACCTAATGGTTCTGGTGGTGAGGGCAGCCGCTGCAGCGATGATCACCAACGGCAGCGTCAAGTCGGCCAGGGGTCGGTTGGCTTGTCCGATTCACCCTTGGCCGGCCTCGGTAGCAGCCCTTGGTACGGCGGAAAGGTCTAGAGTCGAAAGGGAGGGTGTTCACAGCTTGGCGGCGGCCGAGTGGCTCGGTCAGTTGCAAATTGGCATTGTGGCACTAGAGCAGGGCGTCAAGGTGTCGTGGAGGTCCGGTGACAGCTGGTGAGTAGGGGAAAAGCATGGCAACGGCCCGGTGGTGATCGGCAGAGTCGATCAGTTGCAGTGCCGTGGTTTGAGGTGGCATTGATGGTGAGGATGGTACGACGGTGTGGTTTAGGTGAGGAAAGGGTTGTGATGAAGGTTGCGTGGCAACCTCGTAAATAAAAGTTGACTCAAATCCGACTCGAGTAAAAAATAATAACTAATTAGTAATATATTCTATAAAAATCCAAAAAATAGGGGAAAATCCCATAAAATATAATACACACAATAACATCAAATTGACATGTTCCATTACAAATAATCCACCCAAAATGCTTTATAACGCTTCTTAATGTGTTATTTAGCCTAAAATAATTTTACGTTCAAATACATAAAAATATAACTGCAAACTATCATATACTTTGATAACTCATTTCTCATTATCTTTCTGACGTTATCATCATATACTCACGTACACTTACCCTCATCATTCATAACACACGGCTGAACTCGACTCAACATGTAGGTCATAAAACTTACGAGACTCAGACGGACGGTTGAACAGACTGGTTCACTAATATAAAACTCTAACTCGAATCACAAGTCTTATAATCTTTGAATGAAATTAACCAAACTCTTCCCACAAAAAAAATGTTTACCTTTTACTAGGGTAATCTTTCAAGATACACAACAATTTATGAAACTTTCGTTCGTCCTGAAACACACGCCTAACCATGAGCAAGAAGGCCACCCCAGATTCATAAACCTCCTCCTTCTCACCCAACCGTTCTTCCATCCACCTTTCACATGAGCCAAGAAAGACAACCAAAAACATCGTAAAAAAGACCGTTCTTGCATGCATGTATCTCTTCATAACCAAAAACAAAATAAAATAAATCATATAAGAAAGACAAAGACGAGACACATCAAACTATATCACCAAATAATATGCAAAATCACTCATACATATTGCAAAAATAAGAAGAAAAGAACGTCGGTGAGAAAGAAAACTCACCCTTTATTGTCGACTGTTGTCATCTGCCGGCACTAGTCCGTGACTAGAACGAGAACTTAGTCAAGGAGATGTCAGATTTTGTTGAGTGTACAAGGAAAATATAGCAATATATATGGAAGAAGAGAAAGCTTTCCAATTTCATATTTTCTTCATCTCAAGATAAGGATAAAACCTTCACATGCTTGTTTCGTTTTTTATGTCCTAATATTTTTTTCATTTTTTGTTTTGTTTTTTACAAAAAATATCTACTAGATTTGGATAAAAAATTATTTTTAAATCTAAACATGTTTCAATTTGATCCAAGAATTATATATTAACTCAACCAAATTATTATTAAATAGGAAAAATTAAAAAAGGGGTCAAGTGACAAAAGCAAACTTTATTTTATTTAACAATATGTTGACGAGTGAAAATTTTTATATATAAATATAAAATAAGGGAAATTTTAAAAATTCAATTTTCTTTGAACTTTTTAGGTTACATTTGGTTCGCAAATGCATTGATTTTCCTGTAAAAGTTGTCAGTTTTTAAAGTATCATTTTTATAGTAGGATGCAAGTAAAAACTTTCCCAAATAGTCCTCTTTGAAAATTTTATCACCATAAATTTTCTTATAAAAAACAAAAACAAGTAGAATTCTTTTGTAAAAAATGGCATTAAAACCAATTCTTAACAAGTTATTATTAAGAAAAATTCATATATTTTATATATTTTTTCCAACCAAATAAATCCTTAAAAATATATATTTAATACCCCTGCTTAAAGTGGGGTGTGGTTTACCTCCAAAAATTATTTTGATTAAAAAAAGGGTAATCGGACACGATAAAAAAAAATCGGTAACAGAGGCCTTGGGCTGGTGATTGTCAGATCCATCCAAGCAGGCCTTCTTCGGTCAAAGATTCGATTCATTTGTTTGTTTTTTGGTTTCAAATAATAAAATAAAATGAAGTGATTTATATTTGAATATCGATAAGTTGTGATTTATAAATCATACTTACCTCCTACCACAGCACAAGAAAAAATATTACCATCAAATATATTTTTTATGGTAAAAATTTCTAATGCCGAGGAGATACCCATGATTATAGATTATTTAATTGTTACCATAAAAATTATTTGTTGGTAGAAAAGATAATAAACAACAAAAAATAAAAATAAATGTAATTGTAGGGTGTAATAAAATAAATGGTAAATACTAACTTTTAGGTCTACTAAAAGCGAGCTCGTTTGTGATTTTGTTTATAAAGTCAAAAGTAACTCACCTAAATACAACTTAAATACAATCAAAGTAGATATAACCCACGACCTCTAGGTCTTCAACTTAAATACTTCTCATCTAAACTATCTCACTACTTTGTATATAATATAATATTATAATTCTAAAAATATATTTGATTTGCATTATAATTCGCAAAATATTATATATCATAGATTTATCTTTTTTTACTATATAATAGGTAAAAAACTCTTTAAAAAAGGCTGAGTTTGGCCGGAGACAAGCGCACAACCAATTATGCCACCTCCAGCACATCGACCAATATAAATCTAGTTCATTAGCCTTATGGTCAAAAGTATAAAAGTAAATAATTATGCCTTGGAAAAAATAAACATATTATTATGCTTAATTTTAAAATAGAGTGTCAATGAGATTTAAGATTTTTTTAGAAAAGATATAAGAAGCTAAAGTAATTAAAGAAAATATAGCAGCCCTTTCTGGTTAAGGCTGGATAACCTAATGTGTAATATTGTGATTATTTAGAGTAAACACCCACACCAACAAACATTCTGCTTGTTTCTACTTCAATCACATATACCTATATATTAATATAGAAAATATGGACTTTAAATATGGTGTTGTTAGCTGTTCTTAAATTATTTTATAATATTATCATTTTTTATTACTAAAATATTTATTTTTAAGTGTAATTAGGATTTGTTTTGTCATGTATTATTTAATTATTTTATAATATTACTCTCTATTTTATATTAATATAAAAAATTTATTGAAATTACAATTTGTTTCGAATTCTTTTATACTTTTCTATTGTAATTAGGATTTATTTTACCACATGTCATCTAACTATTTTATAATATTAATTTTTTATTTTTTATTAGTAAAATATTATCTTTTTTATCATAATTAAGATTTGGTTCAAATTTTTTTATCCTTTCTTATTGTAATTAGAATTTGTTTTAATTTTTATTATAATTAAGATTTATTTCAAAACCAATTAGAAAAAACCACCGAGGTTCATACAAGACAACTTATTAAAAAAAACACACAAATGAAAATGCATGCATGCTTGTTATCTATAAACCATAAAAACAATAATCATGTTCATATATATGATCATATTCACGTTCAGCAACCACAGAGGGTCTTCCGAATCCTTTGTACATCTTGCCCACTGATCTGAAACGACTTGATCAGTACATCGTCTGGGAGTGGCGGCCTGGTGGCGAAGTTGGCCAGTGAGGCTACCTCTGCTCCTGGGTTCTGGCTGTTGAGCCCCGTCAAGGCCATGGCTGGCGTCATAAATGCTATTGCAAACAAAACTTTCTATTGAAGCAGCAAAGTCAACTGCATATCGAGCCAAAGAGATGTACAAGTTCACGCTTGGATCATCATAAGCCAAAATTGCGACCTCTAATCACCACACATCAATATCGTTTTGTTTTTCAAAGGAACATCCAAATCATTGCCAAACGTCTTTCAAGCTCAACATAAATTCGCCAGATCCAAACTAATGCAAGAACTTGCCACTTCTTGCTTACCTCCAGAACTTGTATTTAATGACTCAATTTCAACTCACAGGAAAATCCTGATCATCTTAGCGGAGACAAAATGACCGTATATATAATTACTTCGTAAACATACTAACCAGCATAGTGTAGCTAAGCTGAAAAAAAAATAGTATAATGATTTACACACGCCTCCTTTCTTACATTATTTGACTACAAGCCAACAACACAGCTCAATGCAATCTGCACTCCATGCCTTTCATGTGATGGCCCAACGACATACACCTACAACCCAAGAAATGAAATTCATTTAACTCCCAATGCTGCTACGTATAATATCTTGTAGAATTTGTATGGGAGGAGTGGGAGGTATAATGAGGCGAGGAAGCTTTTTTGGAAATGAAGGTATACTGAGCCGGATGCTACATGTTGATTGATGTGTTTGGGGAAGGAGGTGGTCACCTTGTTTCATGATATGGTGGAGAAGAATGTGGAGCCTAATATGGAGACTTATGACGGGGTTGATCATCGCTTGTGGAAAGGGAAGGCATGCCAAGATGATTCTGTCACACATGAACGAGAAGGGGCTGGTTCGTAGCTCGAGGGCCTATACTGCAGTTGTGGAAGCGTATGGTCAGGTTGGGCTTTACGAGGTAATTTGCCAATCCAGATGTAAGAGAATAAAAACTTTGTTTAAGTGTGCATTGTTATACGCTGCAAGGTAGGATTTTTTTAATATTATTCAATTTTTTTAAAGCAAATTTTATATGCTGTAATAGCAGAGTTGATCCTATTGTCTAATTGCTTAATCCGAATGTCTTATTGCTTCTTGCTCTTATAAACTTTTTTCTTATGGGAGTCATTGACTCAAAATACTCGCAAACTAATTATAACACCTCTTTGTTAAAACCTATTTTCTTATGGGAGGAATTGATTCAAAATACTCTCAAACCAATTATAACACCTCTTTATTAAAACCTCTTTGTTACCTATGGTCAGAGTTATGAGTTGGGGCGGGGTAGTTGTGGATCTTAAACTTGACTAGCCACTTTTGAAGGATGAGCCAAACCTATTAAATTTTGCTTGGGCGAGGTCTGTAACATTAATAGTGGAATTCAATGACTTTAAGGATTGGAAATGTGTCAAGATGCTCCATAGTGGCCTGTTGTATTAAATTCTACCAATGATGTGTCAAAATACTCTCAAGATATCAAAACCCAATGAACAAATACACGGAGGCTTAATTATTTTTAATAAAAAGATTAGAAAAACACCTTGAAACATAACAATAATAACTAACTCTTTTTCAACATAATCACGATATTGTAACATAATAAATTAAGAAATGTTAGAACCGTATTTTTGGTTTTCTACACTTCTTCCTTATTTCTTCGAAATTTGACTTATACGCAATCCATTGATCACGTTTCACTATCAACCTTGCAAGTATTATAGGGAGTGTCTTTCTAGCATCCATACGAATATTGTTGATGATTTCGAAACCACGATAATCATATAACTTCATAATGCACTTCAAACTTGAAGCTGTAAGAAAAACAACAAGCAGCAAAGTATAAGAAGAAATTACAAATTAATATTTTAAAAATAAATTTACACATAATTCAAACTATAAGATAAAACACAAACCTGTTAAGAAATTTTCAATAGATAAATCATCATCATCAACTTCACTCGGAAGAGCATCTTCCGAGCATTTCAACAGTGTTTCAAGTTGGGCGATGGTAGTTTTGAGCCACTCAATCGCCATATCCATCTTATACCTAAAATTATTTTAAAAATATAGCCATAGTTGAGAAATAATGACTACTAGCTACCAAAATTACAAATATCTTAAATACAAATAAATAAATAGTTGGTTAGTAAATATCGTTGCTATACAAGAGGAGCAAAGAAAATTAACTGTAATTTTAATTTACAGTAATTGATTATTACCTTTGATCTTCAGTTTCTAGTTCAGCTTCTTCAACTGGGTCTTTATTTAGAAAATTAAAATTCCGATTTTCTTTTCGTGCTATTAATACCCAATCATCATTTAAAACCGATGCATCAGCCTTTGTTCGACTATTTGACTTTGGCTGCAAATACTGGTATAAGAACAAATATGCAATAATCATCATCAAAAATTTATAAATGTATAAATTTATGAATTAATAAAAAATGAGGAAATAGAAAGATGGAAGCAAAACAAACTTACGCGTTTAGGAAATTTCCAATAGCTAGGTGTAATATTTTTCCATTTTAAGAAATTAAGCTTAGAAATAGGTTTCTTAAGCGCCTTATGTTTGTTTGAGGAGGACTTCTTCAACTGCATTAATAAATTAAATCACAAATTTAATTGTCATATTTTGATAAAACATAACATGAAAATTAAACTAGAATTCAAATTAATGGAACTTACGTTAATATGTTGAGGGAGAAAATTGAAAAATTTCAAAACTAATTCTTTATGTCCCGATAACTTTTTTTCACTATTCTGATGAATTCTTTCAAGTGAATCCTGCATGTTAAAATACATAAATAAATAAATCAGTAGATCCAACTCTATCGGGTAAATATATACTAAAAAAAATCTCCAAGCTTAAAAATAAGCCCATGATCTCCACGCCTTCTTCATGTCAAGTGGGCAATCGAGAGGAAAATTTATAATTTCCATTATAGATTTAGAGATACTTTGAGGCAAAAAAATTTTTTCTAACACCAAAAATATTGGTTGAGAACCTTTTCCCTGCCCTAAGTTAATTTATCTAAAGTTGTTTCTCCATAGCACTAAAAAAAGTTAGAAAATTAAGACATAATTATCTTGAAATATCTAGGGTTTTTTCACCTTCCAAAACTCTGCATGGAGAAGACATTAAAAAAGAGGTACTTTTCTCTATGTTCACAGAAAAATCTTTTTTCTATTTCTAGTGATACCAAGTAATTCAACAATCGTTCATTTTTTATGTAGAGAGTTTAATCAATTCAAATCATGACCAAAATCTTCCCACAAAAAAATCTAATAAACGTTTACCTTTTGCTAGGGTAATCTTTCAAGATACACAACAATTCACGAAACTTTCTTTCGTCCTGAAACCCACACCTAACCATGTGCAAAAAGTCATAAGCATCCTTGTCACCCAAACGTCCTTCCATCCACCTTTCACATGAATCAAGAAAAACAACGAAAATTATTATAAGAAAGGCTGTTCTTGCATGCATGTATATCTTCACAACCAAAAATACAAACAAAAAAAATCATATTAGAAAGATAAAGAAAAGACACGTCAAAGTATATCACACCAAACTAGACCCAGAATCACTCATGTAGATTGCAAAAAGAAAAAGAAAGGAAAAGAAAAGAGCGTAACTCACCCGTTGTTCATCTGCCGCTGTTGCTCTACGACTAAAACAAACAACTTGATTAAAGAGAGATAGATAATGGGAGGGATATGGAGACAAATCTGATCACCGATTGAGGATCAAAACGTAAAAACGATTGGAAAAGATTGAATCTTTGAATTGAAGCGATTGTGGTGAAGAAAGCCGAAAGGAATGGCTTCGTGGGGTGTGAGACGACGAGAAGTCGAAGAGCTTTTATATGTATTGGTCTCGAGATAAAGGATAAGCCTTCCCACGCTTGTTTTAGTTTTTTATGTCCTAATAAAGATTTGAAGTAATCTTTCTAACCAATTTATAGACAGTACACGTATGATTATGATAAAAATTTGGATAACCCTCGATGTTACCAGAAAAGAGTAATTTTGCCAGGTAAGCCCTAGATGATCTTATGAGGAGATATTTCTAAATCATCATCCAGGAAGTTTCTGTTTCTTCTACCTCTGGCTCGTCAAAGAAAATGGCAGAAGTTTCACCATTAAAATATTTATGCAAAATATTTTGTGAAACCAACCCATCAAGATACGCGAACAACCAAATTAGGAGGCTACCATAGCTCACACGGCGCAGGAGTATGCAGCTGTGTAATGAACTAATAAACTAGATTATTATGAGTGTTGCTTGTTTAGTCATTCCATGACCCGTAGAGTAGAATGATCCTGGTGACCCTGAATTTCAGAATCTTGCTCAACAATTTTGAGGAACTCCTTGTGACTATGTCACATACCACTATTGTCTAATCGAAGGTAACACTTTAAATAAATTACAACTGCATTGAAATCACAAGGAGGAACTTGTATCGCTTGTATCACCAAGCAGTCAATACATCATGAGATGCTTTTACTTCTAAGAACCCTTGAGACCAGAGAAGGATCGTACTCCTCAAAAAAATGAAAAGTCAAAACAATTGGTACTAGAGCCTAAATAGAAATAAAAAATATCATAAATTTATTTTTAGTGTTCCTTAAAAGATGCTACTTCGTGCATAGTCGATTAATTACACAGTGGTCAAAGCTACAAATAATATAATTAAAGTAACGATGTACTAGTTAACCGGGCAATTTTCTTAATAAAAAATCATAATCATATGATTTAAACAGGTGGCTATATTAGCAATAAATCACTTCATAGATTTTGTAAACATATGAAATTAAATATGCATTAGTAAATAACAAACTTTAATTTGAGTGGTCTGACTATAAACATATATATATATTATATATATATATAATTCATAATTTAAATAAAAATATTCTCTAAAGTTTTCTAAATAAATAATAATATTATTAATAGCTTTAATTTAAAAATTATGAATGAGCCTGTGAAGCGAAAGAGCAAAAGAAAAGTTAAAACGCAATAAAAATGAAAAAAGAAATTAGTCCTTTGATGCAACGAAATTGATTATTATAAAATCATTAATATAATCTTTCAAAAATATATAATTAAAATTCGTATAAAACCCAGCTTCGGTTTATAGTTTTACCCACTTGCAATTTTGCTCGTTTTGGACCAATCTCGATTCGGTTCGAGCTAGTTCGAGCCAGACTAATTTTCATATTATAAGTATAGGCCCAAATGGTCATATGAGCGTGTTATGGTAGCTAAGTATGTTTAACATGCAGATGATAACTTCAATTAATTTATAACAATGTATAAGTTATAAGTGTATACATGAGGTATACAAATAATAGTTATGGGTTAGGTCTTGATCTAGGTCGTTGCAACATTTAGTATCCATTTGGGATTTTCAAGGTATTTAATTTACATGCATCTCAAAGATTTCAGATCACCGGATTGCTCTTGTAGGCCCAACTTGATTGATTTTAGGGTTTTGAGGCTCATTTAGCATTTTTTCTTAAATTCCTGCCTATATAGTCATTTTTAGGACTCTAGTCAGTTTAGCTTTAGACGGTCTTGATCTGAACTTCCTGTATATATATATATATATATATATATATATATATATATATATATATATATATGCCGATAGGTAGGCCCACAAAGCCACGAGTTATTAGATGTTTAGATCATGTCACATGGCAAGATCAAAGCCGTTCACGTCAGCCCTAGCTTCACCGAGTTATTTTTCAAAAATTTCCATTGATTTTTGGATTTTTACAACCCTTGTGTTGCCACCACTTTGGCTCACCACCACCAAGTCTACAGCTCGGCCCTAGCCACCAAACAGGCACCACCATGACCACCTTGTGGCCGATTATTTATCCATACCTCTCACGACCACTGGCGCCGCCATAGTCGCCATTGGTGATGATACTTTTACAATCAATTTCTAACACCGCTGCTAAACCTTTTAGGCAATTTTTTGGTACTGGCGAGCTACCTCTGGCCGATCCAACAACCTAGATAGGTTCATCTCGTCGAGGCTAACATTTTGAGGCCACCCACGACCACTGCTATGTCGTTTGCCACCACCATCATCTTCCTCGTCACCTAGGCTGTTGATCCTGATCGGCGGCGACCTGAGCCGCTTTGCAGTCAATGTTTTCCAGTGACAGGCACCGGCTGCCCCGTTGAAATTAGTTGCTCACATTCACGTCTGTCTGTCCACAATCGTGTCTGCCTGCCTAACCCATTTCACCCATCTGTGTTCTCCTATTTGCCCTTATAAGCATCCAGCAATCCGACCCAACCCACCAGCTTTTCTAACCCAGACCGAGTAAACCCGATTGTCCCTGTTTGGTTCGGTTCAGTGAGTTAAACCAATTTAGCTTATTTTTTAACGTTTTCGATAATTTAAGAGCCCTTATATTAGTTTAGATGCATATTCATATTATTTAGCATGTTTTAAAATTATAAATATTTATTTATTAATTATTATTATTATTTATTTCTTTTTATTTATATGTTTGTCGTATATGATGGATGCTTATGTAATTGTTTATTATTATTATTGATATATTTACTTATTATTATTAATCTTATTCATGTTTACTAAATTTTATTTATTTATTTATCTATTTGTTCGTTGCATGTATGTTTTTATTTATTTATACTTAATTACGTATTCCGAATTGGATAACAATGATATTATTATTATTCATGATTAATGAAAATTAACTAAATGTTTAGATATTTATTCATTTATCAAATGATTATGTATTTATTTATTTATATGTTGACTAGCACAAGTATATATGATATTTATTTGTGCTTAGCCATGTTTTTTTATAATATAATAATGTTATTATTTTATGATTAGAGTATTATTTATTTTTTGGTATTTATTATTTATCTATTTATTCATTAGTATATTTATTATTTATTTATTTGTTATTTTTTTATTATGTCTTGATTTACGTATTAAATATTTAGTTGTAGGTTTATTTAGTATTGTCTTCCTTATTGGGGTGTAATAATGATTTTAGTATACATCACGAGCGTTCATCATATAGAGATGTCAGAATTTTACTTAGCAGGGGGTTTCAATGTAGGTTTCAAAGTCTGAGCTTGTTGTAGATGAGACGTCACGCTTAAACCTTGGACCACATGTCAGTTAGGACTCTCCTAAGTTTTTATTGCTAGAGTCTATTGCAGATTTAATTTACATATCATAGGACGTGTTAAGTGGCAATTTTATCAGACCTCACTTAACACAGGCCATTTAGACATATTTTACTTTTGTGATTAATAATAACCCTCAAGAATGAGATCCATCGAGTCTGATTTCGAAAACAAGATCTGCCATAAGTTGCCTTCGTGCTTATTATATAAATCACTTCACAGGCCTATATATGACTTTTTTAAATTTTTGATGAGATGTGAGACAAAGGAAAACCGACAGCTACTCTACGCGAACGGGCATGTGCTAGTCAAAGTGGGCTTTCGATTGGTGAGTGGATCGTTCTATTCCCGAGGGATCCTGACAACTCCAACTTTGAGCTCCTCAAACCCGGAGAAGTGTAGAGGTTTATGGGTACTGCAATGCAGTGCATGTCTAGACTTGTGATTTCAAAGGATACTAAAGGCGCGTGCTCAAGAATACTTGGCCTCTATGCTCAGGACCAGGAGTGATACAAAGGATGTAGAAGGCTAAAGAAAAAAGAAAAGGAAATTGATGTTCCCATGTAAGGGATAGTTTTAAAGTTTGTTGAGGCATGATATGAGATAGAATGGGATGCTATCGAGTCGAGGCCGATGGCTCTTAATTAGAGCCTTTATGAGAGATTCTATAAAGAAGTATATAACAACTTTATTTAACACAAGAGTTAAGTCTCCCATGCCAATTTGACTATTAGTTATTTCTTAATAGTAGCACTCGTTACTTGAGGATAATGGTCACCTCCGACGCCCTGGGGGGAGTGCGTGGGCAACAGGCCGTTGCCAGCGATGTTGACCAGGCCATGACCTGGCCTTTGGTGTTGGTTCCTGGCTGGTTCCTTGAGCTGGTGAGGGTCATGTTGAAGCCGTAGGGGTTGCCGGCTGTGCTGCCGAAGGTGGAGAGGACGGCGGTGGTGAAGTGGGAAGGCATGGCCTTGTTTGGGTCGGTGTAGGGTTGGCCATTGATAAAGATGGTGATGGCTTTGGGTCTGTGATGCAGTAATAATAATATATACGCATAACTCCCAAAATGCTTAATCATATACGGCATCATAAATGCTATTGCAAACAAAACTTTCTATAAAAGCAGCAAAGTCAACACGAATACAGAGCCACAGTGATGTACAAGTTGATCATCATAAGCCAAAATTGCGACCTCTAATCACCACACATCCATATCATTTTTTTTTACCCAAAGCCACATCTAAATCATTGAGTTTTTAACCAAACGTCTTCCAAGCTCAAAATAATTTGGCCAGATCCAAGCTAATGCAAGAACTTGCCACTTCTTTCTTACCTCAAGAACTTGTATTTAGAAACTCAATTTCAACTCACAGGAAAATCCTGATCATCGTAGCTGAGACAAAATGACCATACATATAATTACTTCGCAAGCATCCTAACCAACATAGTGTAGCTAAGCTGAAAAAAAATAGTATAATGACATGCCTCCTCTTTTCTTTACATTGTTTGACTCCTAATTCATTTAACTCTAATTCAACATGGAAGAAGGCAATGACAAAAAAATTAGAGGCAAGAAAATTCATCTTAGTATAGATCATAAGAATTCTTTTTCAAAACAGACAGCCTTGGCAGCCCTCTTACAATGAACAGGGTCTGAAAATGTTAGAGGCATTGGAGACGTTGTTAAGCTGATTGTATCTTGTTTGATAGTTAATTAAATGAAATATAGCAGTAACAGCACATCACCTTATTGACAAATAAATGTAGAAAACTATTTTTTATGAAGCAACAGTACACGTATGATTATCATAAAAATTTGGGTAACCCTCGATGTTATCAGAAAAGAAAAAGTCAGCAGAAAAGTAATTTTCAATGAAAATGGCAGAACTTTTACTATTAAAATATTAATGCAAATTATTTTGGACGAGCGGTAGTAAAATGTCTTCCTCCTCTGACAACGAAGGCTGTGGTAGTTCAACGACCTGCCAAAAAATTAATCTTATCCTCACTCATTTAAAATGATGGACTGAAATAAGAACCTTGCTCACATTTATTTGAAAAAAATGATCCAAACTTACAATAGCCAAAAAATGATTGTGTAATACCACAAAAGGAAAATAAGATGCATACCATATCTAGCTCCAAGGACCTCAACTATTCCACAAGATCATTTATTCCCTCTCTGCTGCATTCCGGCTGCATACTCTATAGCTTCTTTGTGTTTAATTTCTGTCATGAAAATAAAATATTAATATGAGAATTACCAACTAACAATAATAAGAAAGAATGCAACAGCAGTTTTTGTTAGTAGAACTTGATAAGCATATTGACAACTCATAAATAAAAATAAAATAAACAATATTTTTAACACCCATGCTTTAAACATTTCAACTGCATTTATTGCACTACCATAAGCTGTGCATGCATCATTCATGCCCCATAAACTTAATAGCAATTATTCATACTCACTCATTCTACCGCGTCTTAAAATTAGGAGACAACAGAATCACCATTGCAATATCATACACATACAACCACACACACCCTAACTCTTCCGATGTAGGGACATAAAAACATGTTAATTTCTTCTTTCAAATTAAAGCAGTGAAGTAAAAGTTTTAAAAAAAAGTGGCAAATTTCACCGTCGTCATAATATACAATCCAGAATATATAATCAGCTTCATAATAACATTGCCAATTGAGAAACAATAAATCAGTCATCTTCTTGCAAAATCGAACTCTAAATAAGCATATAACTTTATAATTCACTTCAAACTTGAAGCTTTAAGAATAAAAAAATTAAAAAAGTATAAGAAACAATTAAATTAACATTTTAAAAATAAATCTCA
>JAURVB010014311.1:0-17575 GCA_033002965.1 Piper betle | reverse complement strand
AACAATACCCACAAGTGTGTCTTTCACATTCTTGAGATGTTCATTGTTGATCCATTCTTCTCTAGAGTTGATTTTGCACCTGAGTTGTGGCAAGCCCTCTTTCTGCCCCACATGAGCTCCATTGTTGGATGGTACACTGAGGAAAGGCAGAGAATTGTGATGGATGTTATGCCCGATTCAATTGATCTTTCCATGACTTCTGACTTTGATCAGTTCTTCAATGAGTCTTTGATCTTCTCCATGAGGCCCGACCAGGCCGAAAAGTTGCACAAGCTGGAGAAGCGCTATGGGGAGTCTTTGGATGAGAACACTAGGCTATATGCCAAGTACTTCAAGGAATGTGTGAATTATGACACTGCTACTAGCAAGAAGGGAATGCCAATGCTGCCAATAGCAGAGCCACCAATGACGCCTCTTCGCGAGGTGAGTCAATCGATCCCAAATTATGTTAAATTCGGGCCTATCTTGCCGAAGAGTGCTGGTTTCTCTCCAATATTGAGCAATGGAAATGAAGAAGGTGCCATAAGCAGGTATTTCCTAAAAAATGTTAGCTAATTTTTGTCAATGTTTACGAGAATCTTCTTTAATGTCCTTATTAAATAGGTTTTTTGGACAAATAATTAAGTTGACAAATTTTGCTGTGGTGCATAATTTGGTTTTTCTTTCCATTTCTTTTGGTTCTTCAAAAACCAGGGAGCATATGGATGCTTCTGAATCCAAGCAGCTGATTGAAGATTCTAATAAGGTATTACCACTTGTTTTGTTTCTGTAACATTTTCATTTCTTGTTTTGCTTTTTGCATAAAAATGCGACATTAGTTTTTTGTTGATACAACTAGGTGACCATAAATAAAGGAAACGAAGATGAAGAAGATTTTGATTTTGGCCATATGAATATAAACACAAAATCCAAATCTTATGGAAGAGTTAAAGATAATATTGCAGAGAGCAGACATTCACCGGACAAAGAGTCTTCTTATTCACCTAGTGTCTTCTCGCCTTTAGATTCTCCACAGACTCCATCTCCAAATAATACATTGCCAGATACGGTGAGCACCAATGCAAGGGAACCAAAGCCAGTTTTGAGACTCCGCTCTAAGCGCTTTTTGAATACTGTTGTGCCCACTTCATTGCCAGGATCACCACTATTGCACAATGATATCAACTCCTATGTAGCTGAATCTGATGGAGAACTACTAGTATGTACTTGGTTTTACATTTTGTGTCCTCTTAAATTCTCTTGTAGTGTAGATTATAAGGTTGAAACAGGGATCCAGACATTATTTATGTTTGATATTGTGTTATCTTAGCAGGATGTTCACAGGAATTACAGAAGTAGCAAAATGCTTGGCCAGCGTTTAAGCTTTAATAAAAACAACAAAGTCTCTGTAATGGATAGGTGACCACCACAACAATATTGAAGTTTCATTCTGTTTTTATTTCCATACAAGCCGATTGCAAAGCTGTTTACATTTTTAACTACAAGTCTACAATGCTATTAAGAGAGTGTCCTTGAAACAAAATTACATGCTAGTTGTTTGTTCTTTACCTGCAAAGTCTTGAAGATTGGGATGGATGTTGTATTTTGATATCCTTTCTTATTGGATGAACTATGCAGCCCTCTTAGTGAAAATGAAGAAGATATCAATCATAGTAACATTTCTCTCCCAACATCTGAAAAGAGCAATCCTCCAACAAGACCGCCCAAGGACTTTGTTTGTTCAATCACAAGCCAATTGTTCAATGATCCAGTTACTCTTGAAACAGGTCAAACATATGAGAGGAAAGCAATCCAAGAATGGTTGAAAAGAGGAAATACTACATGCCCGATCACCCGGCAAACTCTATCCACTGCCGTTCTTCCAAAAACAAACTATGTTTTGAAGAGGTTGATTGCATCCTGGAAAGAACAGCATCCTGATGTTGCTCAGGAATTTTCCTACTCAGAAACTCCTCTAACTTCTCCAAGTCCTCTTTCTTCACGAAGGCTGTCATCGGAATCAGCTTCTCCAAAGGTTCTTGGTACTGCTTTTACTCTTAGTGCAAAAGATAATTCTAACAAAACCAATTATGACAGTAAAAAATTTATGAGGATGGCAATCTCTACTTCTCCAACCAGTGTGATATCTCAAGCTGCTATTGAAAGTGTCATAAATGGATTAAAGCCTTACACCTCTTGCCTTCGTACTTCTAAAAACCTGAAAGAATGTGAAACAGCAGTTATAACAATAGCAAGGATGTGGAAGGACTCAAAAGCTGATCGAAGTGTTCATGTGTATCTTGCTGAAACAGACATTTTGAATGGTTTCGTAGATATATTATCAGCCTCTGACAATAGTGAGGTTCTGAGAGTTGCAGTATATGTCATCTCTGAGCTAATATATTACGACGAATCTGTTAGAGGCATGCTCAATAGTATTGATTCGGACTTTGACTGCTTGCTTTCTCTACTGAAAGATGGGTTGTCTGAGGCTTGTGTCCTTATTCACCAGCTAAGGCCAGAGTTCTCTCTGCTTTACTCACATAACATCATTCCTTCTCTTGTTCAAGTGATCTCAAATAAACATGAGGAGCCAGATGAGTTCACGTTAATGATAGAGCCAAAGGATGCTGCTATAGCGTTGCTGGACCAAATATTATCTGGTGGGGATGAGAAAAGTAGATCAGCAAACGCCTTAAGTGTCATTTCTGCCAATGGTCTTCCTTCCTTAATCAAATGCTTGGATCAGATTGAAAGGGTGGCATCTATTTTGCCCATACTCCTCAGCTGTATGCGTGCCAACAAGAATTGCAGGAATTTGATTGCCTTCAGATCTGAGCTGGGTCCTGTTCTTGAACTGTTTCATTCTGGAAGTGATGATGTTAAGAGTATTTGCATTGAGTTTTTATCTGAACTAGTGCACTTGAATCGGTAAGCTCCACATTTTTTCTTAATCATAAAAGGCAATTCTGATATAGATCAAAGTTCATGTGCTTCATATTTTTAGGAGAACATTGTGCAATCAGATACTGAAGACTATTAAAGATGAAGGGGCATTTAGCACAATGCATTCATTTCTTGTACATCTACAAATGGCCTCTACAGAGCAACAGCCTATATTGGCTAGTCTTCTTCTACAACTTGACCTCTTGGTTTGTTACACAGAACACAACTGATTGATTTATTCTAATTTAATTCAGCATCAAGCAGAATTACTTATCTCAATCTGTCAATTACTAGGTCGAGCCCCGGAAGATGAGCATATACAGAGAAGAAGCAATTGAAACTATAATTGATGCACTTTGCCGAAAGGACTTCCCTATTGCCCAAGCCTCAGCTTTGAATGCTCTTGCTGAACTCTCTACCAGGCAGATTGACTGCTTTAGGCAAGCCGGTAATGGAAGCATGGTTGCTCAAAGTTGCTGGAATTGATAAGCTATATGATGGTCTACTCAATTCTAATAAAATAGAAACGATGGATGCAGAGACCATGGTTTGTATCTGTACCACCTCAGAACTCCTTTAAGAGGTCATACGCCGCACTATTATTACTTCAACTGCAAATAATTGGCATGAATTTAATGTCTAGGAAGAAGAAGAGAGGGAAGCAAGTGCCTGGAAGACAAGGGTAGCTTTTGTTCTTTGCAACCATGAACAAGGTTCCATATTTAAGGCATTGGAGGAATGTTTTAAGAGCAGCTCCTTGGATGTGGCAAGATCATGCCTTATCATTTCGACATGGCTAATACATATGTTGAATGATCTTCCAGAAACTGGCATGAGAAATGTGGCTCGCAAATGCTTACTTGACCAATTTATGAATGTTCTTCAGTATTCTAGGAAACTGGAAGAAAAAGCTTTATCATTCCTTGCCATGAAAAGCTTCATTAATGATCCAGGTAAGAGCCTCTTTCCAAATGGTAGTTGTATAAATGACTTCCCAGAAATTTTGTTAAGATGGGTTTTGTAAAAAATATTCAGAGGCGTCGAAAGAAATAGGATCATATGCAAAATGCATTTGCAAATGCCTGAGAAAGCTCAAGAAGTACTCAGTGGAGGTTACAGACACAATAAAATCTGTGATGAATTTGCCATCAGTCAATCCAGTGAGTTCAATATATTTAGATCTTAGTTCACTCATTCTAGATAAACTAACTTCGAAACATATTATAAAAGCCACCATTTTTTATTTTAGACAGAGGTTTGGTCATGTACATAAGCAGTTGGGGCAGATTCAAGTGCTAATGGCGAAGTCCTCTCAATGGTTCATTTTGGAGGAAAGCTTTTTAGTAGCCATTCTGATGGTCATATTAAAGTACGTTTTTTTCCTATTTAACTAAAAAACAATGTGAATATGTTTTGCATTCGCAAATCAGCAGCATGGTAGCACACATTATTTTTTAATCATATCTGATTTCGTACATGGGTCCATCGATAAAAAAGTAATTGAGAGGTGAAGTATATTTTCAAAAATCAGATAGGTTATCTAATTATAGTTTTTTGTTTGTTTGCTCAAAGATGTGGTGCACCGGCATGCGGGAATTGAGAGTAATTCAAGATTTTCATATTATAACACGAATTTTGACGTAAGATCAGTTAATTGGTGAAACCCAATTCATATCATCGACCGAAATTTGTTTAAAAACGTAATTTTGAATATCACCCGTCCTGCAGGAGGTCGACTTGGGCAAATCGACATCAAGTACATTTACTCAGTTGATAGAATAGCCGGAAAGGTGCGTTATAAACTTATATCTCTTATTTACTGTTAGGAATTTTGAACTTCACAAACAATATTATTCTCGCAAACATGTTACACTGACATATTAGTTCAAGGGAGTTGAAAATCTTTCCAAAATGAATCACGGAACTAACTTTTTGGTCGTTTTATTCTTTTTATTTTTGCAACATCTCGAGTACCCAAAAAGAAAACCTTATGAGTTAGTAAATGGACTCCCTTATTGGCGAAGGTGTTCCAATTGTCAACGAAGGCCACAAAGGGTTGCCTTGCCTCTGGATTCGACATCCACTCGATGGCCATGAACAGCGACTACATATTATTCTCGCAAACAAAGTGCGGAATCATTGAAGTCTGGTTAAGGCATAGGCTTGTGAGAGTAGCCTCAATCAAGGCTCACGGTGGTGGCAACACGAAAATTTCATCCTTAGCAGTAGATTCAGACACAGAAATGCTCTTTGCCGGCACATCAGAGGGCAAGATCCAGGTTCATTCTCAGTTCAGAGTAGATGACACCTCAAACTGATTTCTTTCTTATTCACACAAAAGAAACGGTCATTGAGTGCAGGGATGGAATCTAGATTGAGCACTAAAATTGTAGCAGCCGTCAATTTTGAATACATTGCAAAGCTACGGAGAAAGCTTCCAACGTTGAGGAATCAAAATGCTTCAAATACTGGATTGGGCAGAGATTGCACCAGTATCACACACTGTTGAACATCTTCCCTCTTAGGTGGAAGAGAAAAAGTACGAAGAGATTGCACCAGAATGCTTCAAATCCTGTTGATTACAACAGAGAGCTTTAACAAGCCTCAATTTTGTACATGCAAATGCTTCTCATTGCAAAATAAAAATTCAATTTCATTTCTCCTCCATGTACCAATTCGCGTCAAGAGCGGCCCAAGCTTCTGATTGTAATTTTCATCTAACTCAATGAGTTATCTTTTAAACTGCAGAGTTTTTCTATTATCCAATGTACTAACCCCAAATACCGGTTGAAGGTTATTGCATACTAGGTATCTATCTAAACTGGAGCACCCGTAGATCACAAAAATAAAAAGGTAGATGCACAGAAAACTTGCTATTGAACTAAAAATATTTTCAATAACAATCAAACTTCTCTAAAAGGAAGCTATACAACAAAAATAAAATAAAATCTGCATTTCCCATTTCGATCCTAGCCATGATGAATTGAGGATCCAAACTGGAGCTCTAGTTTTCACTGCAGGAAACGAATTAGAGGGTGATCCAAGTTGAAACCAAGTACTTGAAATCAAAAAATCCTTTAGAATCATATCCATTGTAGAAATGGCGATGTTGCAATATTCAACAGCCTCGGTAAGGAAACAGAGAGTGGGTAATATACCCAAAGATGCAAAAGAAATATCTGATAAGACATTTGCTCCAACCAATTCAGACTTCGTCTGTATATCTGACTTTAAACAGTAATCAAATGACGTCAGAAAGTAGAGATAGCAAGAGTTTTATTGTCTCCTTGAGTTCTGGAGTGCAGGGCTTCACATCATCTAACACTCTGATAACACTACCCGAAGCTTTTATAACATCCACAAAAATAGGAACACACAGATGTTTACTGGGTTGTGAAGAATCACATCTAGATAAATAGCTTGCAAAAACCAGCAGCAGTTCTGCTTGAGCATTAAGATATTTCAGAACATGGTCCAACAAGTCAAGCGGAAGAATTAACAGTTCAGATGCAACTGGCAAGTTTTTCAAAAGAAGATTTATCCTTCATAACTTGACCTAGTGAATAAGGCCCCTTGCTTCTAAACAATTAGAACCTGAATGTACGGGTACAAAAGTTTCACAGATTTGGAAATGTACTCTACAAAAAAATAGGGGAAAGAAATACAAACTTCAATCTGATAGAAAACCTACCAAAGAAACAGATAAAACAGAATTAAGAGCTTTCAGTGCAGAATGCTTGGAGTCCATACAAAATAGCATGTTGTTAGCATTAGAGATGTGCATCAACATATTTCCCATGGCTTCTTTAGAAGTTTCCAATTTAGAATACTCCCAACATTTTAAATTGATTCTCCTTCTGATATACTTAGAATTAAATAGATATGAAGTGCCATCAGGAGGCAAGAATGCGATCATACTTTTATGATCATTCTTCTTAAAAATATCCAAACAAAGCAAAAAGGTAGAGAGATCCTTGAAAGAACCAGGAGCTATCCCTCAACCTTCCAACTCTCCTTTTAAATGGTAATAGAGGTCGGTCAATACCAAAGCACTTTCCTTCCCTTTGCTGCAAGTTGGCACATGATCGAATAAACACACTATGATATTAGAAGAAAAAGGAAAAGAAAGTTCCAAATATTTGTATCCAATCCGGAGATCCTGACTAACTTATCAGTTAATTCGCAATCACACAACATGACAGTAGAGCTTAAAAAAATTAAATTCTATATTAAACAGAAACGATGCATTTTTAGAGTTAGTTACTCTTTTCTCAGACTCCCAAGCAAGAGAACTATAATCATCTAAAGCCCAATTTATATAGCACCTGATGTTACCTGATGTTAAAAATGAGAACCTAATGCATTTTTAAACATTGAAAAGCAAAAAACATGGAAACGTATTGAAGTACTAAATAAAAGAACAAGAAAAGAGCAGATGTTGCCTGTAACATCATGGGAAAATGAAAACACTAGCACTTTATCTCCCTCCACCGTCAATTTCATTGCTTCTCCATGTACCAATTCACGTCAAGAGCGGTCCAAACTTCTGATTGTAATTTTCATCTAACTCAATGAGTTATCTTTTCCACTGCAGAGTTTTTCTATTATCCAATGTACTAACCCCAAATACCGGTTGAAGGTTATTGCATACTAGTATCTATCTAAGCATCTCATTTCAAAGATAAGAAGCACCCGTAGATCACAAAAATAAAAAACGGTAGATGCACAGAAAACTTGCTATTGAACTAAAAATATTTTCAATAACAATCAAACTTCTCTAAAAGGACTTAATTTGATTTAAATGAGCAATGATAGTTCTCACATTCTAAAGTTTGTTTTTTTAATTTGAAGATGCTAATTTATAAAGAGAAATATAAGCATCCTAAATATTCGCTTACATCAATATAAAACCCAATCAAAGATTACTTCTAATAAGTGATGTAAAGGATGATAAATGATCCAAATAAAGTTATAATGATGGAATTTTGTAAATATATGACAGAAAATATAAAGATTTTACTTTCTTAAAGTCAAGACTAATTTGGGATTTGAGTTGGGCTCACTATCCTTTTAAAAAGACTAATTTGGGATTTTACTTGCATTCTTGATTTTCTCTTTTGATTACCTTCGCTATTATGGTTTTTGTGAAGATTATTGCACGGCATTGTTTGTCCTTTGTGTTTGAATTCATCCTTTTTGGTTTGATTAATATATTTGGACGATATGAATGGTCTTTCTTGTCCTGGTACGGAATTGTGATGATCATGGTATGACACGAATGGTGCTTATAATGTTAGCTTTGATCCTTTCATTTTTGGTTAATGTTTGGATGATATTATGGAGATAGGAAATTGATACAAATCTTTTCATGGTATGGCAATATGAGTACTAGAAATTGATTGATTATAGGAGATTATTGTAATGGTTGTTCAATGATATTGCTGTGGGACACCATTGGTTTATCTTTATGATTTTTTCCTTCCTGTTTGTGCCTACTATGAAATCTTAATGTGAGTTGAAGTTTATATAGGTTAAGGGTGCTGTGAGAAAGTAGCCTCATACTCTTGTCAGGAAGTAATCGATTTTGGTTCTGGGCCTCTGGTCATGTTTTCTTTCTTGATATGGATTTGAGAAGAATATTTGCTAATGATATGCTTTATTGAAGTCCATTAGCTCTTCAAATTGTATGCTTGGCAGAAGTTGAAGGTATTAAGTCTAAAGGGCTTTATAGAAACTCTTTTTACCCTTGCTTGTGCTCTCCTCTGACAACGTCATCTCCTTCCAACAACGTCCTCTCCTCCTCAGACCAGTATGATCTCCTCCTCTTGGCGCTCCATCGCTCGCTCCGCCCGCTCTCATTTTAGCGTTTTAAGTACCATCTCTTCAAAGCTTTGCTATCTTCTTCTTCTTCTACTACTAACAACACTGATTATTTTGATTTGATGATGATGCATACTCACCTTTAACCTTTATCTTTTGTTTTTGCTAATGGTTGGAAGTATTTAACTGTATAGCAAACAACAAAGTTGTTATTACTAGTGTAAAAAAATGTATTAAAATATTCAGTTTTCCTTGAAATAGCGAAGACTGCCTTAATCACTTATTTAAAGTTTATTTTATATCTATTAAAATTTAATTTTTGAAAATTAATAAATTTAACTACCCCGCGCAGGCCCTGTGCTCCTTGTTATCATAACAATGGCGATATTGATGATGTTGATATTGATGATGATGATGTTGATGCTGATGATAATAGTGGTGATATTGATGATGATGAATTAGTGGTAGAACTGATGATGATGGATGGATGGATGGTTAATGGAACTTGCTTTTGCACGTTGTTACTTCGTTCAGACAGGGAAGTGGTCAACTGTAATGGACAGCATTTGGAATGCCTCTTCCTTGGAGGAAAAGTGCTCGAATGTTGTTCAGTGGCGTCAACATTATTGCGCCTTCAATGACACCTTTACAAAGGGGGGACAATATTCGTATCATGTGATTTTACGGCAGTCATTCTTAAGTGAAGTGCCTCAAAAGAAATCAGGTGCAAGTCGTTGTTGTAATCGACACGTCATGTCTTCTTTGTTTTTGCCTAGCTAATCAATTTTTCTGCTTGGAGTTTTTTAGATGGGGCTGATACCACTTTAGAGGATGACAAATCTGATGTTGATGATGGTATATGTTTATCTAGCTTTGTTATGAATGCATGATATATGGATGATGAGCTTATCCTATTTTAAGACACGTTTGTAACCTGTTTAATTATTATCTTCAATTCAGATGACAACAACTCAAGTGAGGATGACGAAGGAAATTCCCAAGATGTATTCATGGGATACTTGCTGGCCTTTGCACCCTATATGCTGATAGCTTGGTTCTTTTATTCATTTTATTCTGAATATGGTGAGAGAAAGCTGGTAAGATTATCATTTTCAAAATTACTAAACTATTATTACTCTTGTTAGCCTCTATTCAGCTTTTCCATCTCTGTGCCCACTCTGATGCTCACTTGGTGTTCCAAACATGTGATATTTTGCAGATTAGTCTTCAAGCCTTCAAAAACAACCTTTTGGAGCCAGGCTTAGTTGATGCGCCCCTACAAGTGTTATTTTACGATTGGAAGTGTTGCATCATCTGAAGATACGATGAGAGAAGCCCAGGAAACGATCGGAATTGATCGTCATGATTTTGTCCCTATATTCTACTCATCTGAAACAGTTTGGTTTCAAGAGCTCTCAAAACTTGTTCCAACGCTATTGATTCTTGGCTCGTTCTGGTTTATTGAGCACAAATTGCTTGCCAGGCTTAGTTATCTTGGATCTGAATTAGGCAATGACAATAAATTTGATATTGGAACGAGTCATTTAATAAAGATTGATAAAAATGCAGCAAACAAGGTTTGCCTTTTTATTTTTTAATGTTACCATGTGGTTGTTCATTAATTTTTTCAGCTGTACGTTCTTTAATTATTTATCTCAAGCAGATACTAGTTTTTTCTTTGGATTCTATTTTGAAGTTTTTTCCTATGCTTATATGCTCCCAGGTGTACTTTAAAGATGTGGCTGGATGTGATGAAGCAAGGCAAGAGATTGAGGATTTCATGCACTTTCTGAAGAACCCGAAAAAATATGAAGAACTAGGGGCAAAAATTCCCACAGATGGTCTTCTTGTAGGTCCTCCAGAGACTGGGAAAACACTTCTTGCAAAGGCCATTGCTGGTGGTATCAGGTGCCCCATTCTTCTCAATTTCTGGGTCAGAGTTCTTAGAATTGTATCATGGGGTTGGTCCCTCTAGAGTGATGATCTTGTTTGTCGAAGCTAGAAAGTGTGCTCCAAGTATAATTTTCATTGATGAGATTGATGCATTTGGCAGAGCACATCCCACGCAAAGTGCAGATTATAACGAAAAAGAAAGGATTCTTAATCATTTGCTTGTGGAAACGATAAAATTCTGGGGGTTGTGGTGATTGCTGGAACCAATAGGCCAGAAATTTTAGGGCGCTTTTGAGACCTGGTCGGTTTGATCGCCATATCACTGTGGATGCACCTGATAATAAGTGTCGCCGCCAGATATTGCAGATATATCTAGAGAAAATGAAGCTTAACCAATGCTAACCATCAATGGCTGCTACAAGCCACTCATACCCTTCATTGTCAAGCGATGCACCTCAGAAGTAAAAAAACAATTAATTTGAAGAGTTACAATCAAGGACTACTCTTTTTTAGATAAATATATAAAAATATCAATTTCTAAGAAGATGCACCCGTTAATTAGTAAGGAGAAAAAAAATTTTGTGAGAATAAAATTGAGGAAAAAATCTTTCTCCTATTACAGAAAATATAATTTGTTTAAGAAAACACCAGAAATTTTAAATTTTGTCATTTATAAAAAAAATTAAGATTTATGAACTCACTAGGCTTCCACCCTTCATTCCATCCTACCTTCAGACACATTATTATCTCGACTAGAGAAAAGTCAGTCTAAAGTCTTAACAAGGCGATGAAAAAGAGAAATGGTTGGTGAATCATAAATGTGGTGATCAAATGGCCGTGTGGGGTGGATAAAAGCAGTGGTTGAAAAAGAATAAGAGATGGCAATCACTAACGAATCATAAAAAAAATAAATTAGAGATGCACTGTGAAAGCATCTCTAATTTCTAATTCTGAAAAAAAAGAGATAATAATTTCACATTGTTGCTGTTGAAAAATTCAACCAAATAAGAAACCCAAAATTGAATGAAATCGGAGAATCAGAAATTCATACTCTTTAACATATTCAACAAGCATTGTTTTGAACTTCTCTGTAATTGATTTCGATGACGAGGGATGTGGGCGATCCTGGGCCAGAGGCCGCCTCCCACCTGGCAGCTCTCATGTAGCTCGGGGGAGCACTCGCAGATTTCCAGTCTCTGCAAACTGGTCAGTCGCGTCAGCCCCTCGGGGAGAGTCCTCAGATTTTTGCAGCCATCAATTCTCAGAGATTGGAGGGTAGTAGAGAGGTGGAGAGGAAGCTGATCAGCTGTTAGCTCTGAGTCTTCTCCGATTTCCAAATGCTGGAGTGATGGGAGCGTACCGGTGGGGCAATCCGCAAGCAGCTTCCCTCCTGACACTCCCCTTAGTTCTAAGCTTTGGATGGATGGCGGGAGGAATTGCAAGGAACGCAACATGGGGCAGTCCACAATGCCAAGTGTTTGGAGGGCGGTGGTGAAGATGGGAGGCACCCCTTCCAACTTGGGGCATCCATACAACCTCAACTCCCTTAGACGAGGCAATATGGTAGCATCTGCATTGGCAGCTTTATTCACCGGTACTACTGATGATGGTGACGATGATGATGTTGATAAGGGCGGAGCCCACCGCTCCCAGCCATCCATTCTCCAAAAAGAAAGGTATTTCAATTGTGGGAAGGCGATAACGGATGTTCCCCCTTCATCGTCCCCAAGGCCAAGGTGGAGGAACTCTTCCCCTACTTTCTTCACCCCCGACAATCCGACAATCCAAAGGTTCTCGAGGCAAGGCAGCTGGCCAAGAGGCGGAAGTTGGGTCCAGTTAATGCAATTCCAAAGCCTCAGTGTTCTGAGGAGGGGCCAAGCGCTCCCATCACCCATCCAACTTGGAAATGCCCCGCCTGGGTACTCATGAATTTCTAATCTTTCAAGTTTAGGAGGCGGACGTAAACTTTCCAAGACATCCATAGCCGGATGTAGTGATTCCCCAGAACCCCAATGCAACTCTATATCCACAAGGGAGGTCTTGTCCTGTAACTTTGCGGTAAGTGCCTCTTCTTCGCTCCCCACCACTCCTAGGTTGGTATATGGATAAACACCCACGGAGTCGGTTGAGACCTCCCAGCTCCCCAATGTTGCTGCATCCGCCTTTCCCTCCTCTCAATGCTACTGCTACTGGAAACTTGCCTAATGTCTGAAGCAATGTTAGCCCCCCTATCCCATCCGGTAACTTCTTCAATCGTCCAACACCCCAAAACATCCAAATGTCTTAGGCTGCCCATTCCAGGGATCCCGCTAGGCAGCTTCCTGAGATGCATAGCAATAGCTAAGATCTAGCGTTTGTAAATGAGAAAGGGAAGTTATTGTTTTGGGCAATCTTCTGATATTTGTATCTGATAAGTCCAAGTAACGGAGCTCTTTCAGTTTTCCAATCGACTTGGGCAATACTTTTATTTGCGTTCCACGTAAACTCAAATACCTGAGGTGAACTAACCTCTCAAGTCCACATACCTCTCTCATTCTAACCTGCTGCAAGCTCAATACTCGAACGCTTTGCAAATGCTTGATTACTCCACCCATTAAGTTTGTAAATTTTCTATATTTTCCAAGTGAACAAATGAGAGTTCGTAAATTTTCAACACCCGTTAAGGCAATGTCCTTTTTCCACTGAAGCTCTTCCATGATTGCACAATGTCGTGCATTACCAAGACTCATCAAGCTATTTTTTGGGTCTTTCATCTTCATTATAGAGAACTCTGTCTTAGTCAACCATTGCGCAAGATCATGCACAAGATCGTGCATCTTACAACTTTTTATATTGCCATGTTTGTCTAATTCAGGCTCTTGGAATAATGACCTATCAAGCAACTCATCAAAATACTCCTCTGCTATGCACTCGACTTCTCCTTGCTCATCATTTGCAACTATATATCCTTGAGCCACCCACAATTTTGTTAACAAATCTTTCTCAAATATAAAATCCTTTTCAAACAGAGAGCAATAACAAAAGCAGTTCTTCAACTTTGAGGGCAACTCAATATAACTCAACATCAAAGCTGGTAAAATGCCTACATCTGATTCTGACACATCCCATATCTCACTGTTGAGTATGTTTTCTAGCTGCCCTGGTGTTGGTTGTTTACCTCTAGCTTTCTTCCGAAGGGCACTTGCTATTGTTTTTACGGCTAAAGGCAAACCACCGCACTTTTCTACAATTTGTTTTCCTACCTCTTCCAAGTCTTTATATCCTTGACCATCATTACTTTCTTCAAAGACCAATTTTTTAAAAATGGACCAGCAATCATCGTTTGGTAAAACGCCCAAATCCTGTATGTGCACGCTTCTCATTGCATGTGCAACTCCGTTATTTCTTGTGGTGACAACTATCCTGCTACCACTTGCCCCACGGTTTAAAATCTTTTGTAGTGGTTCCCACTTCAACTCATCCTCGTTCCAAACATCATCTAATACAAGTAGATATCTTTTGTTTTCAATCAATTCTACCAATTTTCTTTGTATACGTTCAACTTGATCTTCATCTTCTTTACGAATCTTCCCACCACCATTTTTTATAATACTGATCATTACATCTTTGACAATGAAATTGTTTGATATGCACACCCATATACATTTTGAGAAGTGGTTTTTGATCGTTTCAGAATTGAACACAACTTGGGCTAGTGTTGTTTTCCCGACTCCACCCATTCCAACTATTGCAATTACAGGGACCTCACCCTCTTTGCAAGCCAAATCCTCTTCTATAAGTTTGCTTCTCAACATTTCGCTGTCCCGATCTCGGCCAATAACGCTAGATTGTATGGACATAGGAAGAAGTTTGTCTATCTTCCAGTTCTCTCACATGGGATTATCTGCACATCAAATGGAATACCTATCCTTTTCGGATGCAATATTTGCCAACTTCTCTTTTATTGTTTTTACTTTGTGCCCAAATTTAGAGTGCCTAAATGGATGCAGCATACAAGAGAAAGGGGATGAGGAATTCCTTACGCTTGATCCCAGGCCTCTACCATGTCTTCAATCTCATAAGCCACGTACTTGAGCTTCTGCAGCCAGATCCTCACAGCCTCATCTTTAATCTGCTTCATCTCAGCATCTTGAAGCACAGCTCGTATTGTTCTAAGCTCACTGGAAAGATCTTCTAGCTCTGTATGGACTCCGATCAATAGCATAGCTTCATCTGTCGCCATCTTGAGGAGATTTTCGGCAGCGACGGAAACAAGAGCGTCCACCATGATGTACTGAGTGTGGAGAAGGGGTAAAGGCAGAAATATGCTTAGCCGAAAGGCACGTCTGAGTCTTGAAAATAAGGGAGAGGCTTCTGCTTGTGTTATACAGCCTCCTCGACTGTTATCTTTTATCTGGCAACACGGCAATGGAAGCCGGCCAGAAATGAAGTGTGCTCAGCACAGAAATATCACACGGCAATGGACACATTAAAGTCGCGCTGGGCACCTACTTTTCACGTGACATCTACTTCTCTTGCAAAACATTCGTTGTATTTGCAAAACGAATCTTTTATCTGGCAAATACTTGATTGATTAGTAAAAGTGTGAGGCAGCCTGGACTCTTATCTTATTATCTGGCCAAGTCCGGAGAAGGGTAAAGGCAGAAACATGCTCAGCTTAGAGGCACTCTGAATCTTGCAAATATGGGAGAGACTTCTGCGTGTGTTATATATAGCCTGGACTCTATTTATTTCAACACAGCAATGGGGAAGCTGCTCAGAAATGAAGTGTGATAAGCTCAGAAATGTCACACGGCAGTGGACACATCGAAGTGACGAAGACTTTGCACCTAATTCACAAGACTTTACAGTAAAAAATGTTTCTTTTTGAGAAAAATAATCATTAAAACTTTAATTTGTTCACAAAGCGAAGACTTTGGAGTAGGACAGGGAGGACTTGTTCTAGAAATAATAATAACTCATTTATTTGGCACCGAACAACAACACATCTCAAATCATTTATCAAAATTTAGTTAATTAGTGTTTGATCAAGGCAATAGTAAAGGTACAAAAGACTTCTGTCATTGTATTATACAGCCTGAGACTCTTATCATGTATCTGGCAATGACATCTCAAATCATTTATCAAAATCTAGTTAATTCAGTGTTTGATCAAGGAATCAGTAAATGATACAAAACGAGTTCACTTCTGGTGATGATTATCATCGGGCTCGAAATGAACCAAATAGCTGCTCATACTGGAAGAGATAGATCAGCACAGCTTAATGAATGCAGGCTATAGTCACCAGACTTGGCTAATGTGCCTGCTTGATGTGGACTGTAAAGAGAAGCAGCATCTTCTTAAGCTGATTGCAATAGCGAGAAATTGTGCAATGGCTATACGGTCTCATCAGTACTAGTTCATCTAAGGATAATCCTCTACGAATAATTAAGAATATGCGGATAGTCTGTCAACAGAATTGCCATGCATTCTCAAAGCTGGTGTCTGCTATATATGATGGAGAACTTGTGATTAGAGACAACAATCGGTTTCACTTTTTCCGGCAAGGAAAGTGCTCTTGCTTGGATTACTGGTGAAGGAGAAAGAGTAGTTGCTAAAAACTCAGAGAATCTCTCAAGAGTTGGACATGTCCAGGAGCAGCAATTCTTGATGTATGTTGAAGTTGCAGGCTTGCAGCCAATATTTTGGATACTAGAAGACTCTCTGGATGGCTTAATTTGAAGTCCACCTAGCCTGGTAGGATCTTAAGCATCCCAAGTCACAAAATCCCATAACCAAACATTTCTTCATGGAGGACAATTGTCGTGCTTATTTCGGTGATCTATGCATGAGCAGGAGGATGAAGCAAATCAGGTAAAACTCAATGCAAAGGTTTATTGGGCAGCCATGCATTTATATGCATCTGTTTGCAACAGAGCAAGTGACTCATTACTTGAAACTCTGGCCATGTTTATGCATTGCTGGTCCCAAGCTCAGATGAAGGAATTATCTTCCTTGTATACGAGAAGAACTTATTTCTATCCGGAAACTTGTTGAAGAACAACCCATCAATTTCCTCAGTTTCTGGATAATGCCCTTGTGCATGCAACGACTGCCTTGTCCTACAAGTGAAATAAAGGAAGCATTGTTTCTGTACAGAAAGTCTCTGCTAATTACTCTGATGATGCTCTTTGAGTCTGGAGAGTCAGAGACAGCATGGCAGTGCACTTTGTAGTTTGTACATTTAAAGGGGAAATTGCAATGTGCAAATAATGCATAAATTGCATTATTTGCATTACATACTCAAGCATGCTACCCTCAAGAATTAACCACTCAATCACTGAAACGGACCCTTCTGTGTGTGCATACATAAAATGTGTGACATTTCCAAAAACATAAAACAAAGAACAGTCCACCATCCACCCTCCGTGTATAGCCGGCGGTTATATCCATATTGCCGGCTTTGTCGTAGCTTCACAGCTTCTACTCCAATCTGATTTGGTCAGAATAACTGGGTTTTAAGCTCTAGATTAATCCAATTCCTTACTAGTTTTGTTGGGTGTGTAGAATTTTTTGGCCATGTTAGTAATGTCTTCACGTTCTGATCATACAAGAGATGATATTTATGTATCAAAGTCCTGCAAGGGTTTCATTTCCTGTTTTATGGAGCTTATGCTGCTTTGTTATTGATTTTTCACATATGTGGGCATTGTTCTTCCTCTGTAATTGACTTTGTGTTATCTTGCTGGCGATGATTTTGCAAGCTTCATTTGCATTCAGGTTATGATGCTTTCCCATTTATACTGATGCTAAGAGTATTCCTAATGAATAATAGATGTTTGATCAATTACTTACATATAAAAAATGTTGCATTTATAAAGGGTGGCATCTATTTTGCTTAATCTAGAGCTGTATCTATCTTCATTTGCTTAATCTATTTATAAAGGGTGGCATCTAT
>JAURVB010014310.1:0-12112 GCA_033002965.1 Piper betle | reverse complement strand
CCATGTCCCTGACTCCAAGTAACTTGTTCACTTATTCTCTCTGTGAATGTTGTTGTTCAGGTCTGGAAAATGGAATCAGAAGAGCTGCATTGTATACATGTTCATGACATGAAAGAGGGTGTACAAGCCTTGGCAGCTCACAACCATACACTTTGTT
Source organism: Piper betle (assembly GCA_033002965.1). NCBI lineage: Eukaryota > Viridiplantae > Streptophyta > Magnoliopsida > Piperales > Piperaceae > Piper > Piper betle. Next base: position 11,955 of record JAURVB010014310.1, on the reverse strand, counting down.
TTTCTTCTCAAGGAGCTGGTGTTAAGGCAAGATCATAGCTTTCTTAACTAGTCCTGATAACGAGTCTCTCTTAACAAATCATTTGCAGACAGTTCAAAGCCCACAATATTCTTAATATTTTTTAGCAAACACTTAATGCTGCAGGTTCTAAATGGGGGTGGAGCGTCCAGCTATATTAACTTCAACAGGACAGTTAAGTGTCTTGCCATGACAGGAAAGAACCTATACTGTGGATGTTCTGGATTTTTCATATCACAGATTTGACGCAAGATCAGTTAATTGGTGAAACCCAATTCATATCATCGACCGAAATTTGTTTAAAAATGTCATCTTGAATATAACCCTCCCTGCAGGAGGTCGACTTGGACAAATCGACATCAAGTACATTTTATTCTGGGACCAAGAAGCTACTAGGGAAACAGAACATAAATGCTCTTTGCTTTCAAGATGATCTTCTTTACTCGGGTGGTTCTTCTGTTGATGGAATAGCCGGAAAGGTGCGTTATAAACTTCGATCTCTTATTTACTGTTAGGAATTATGAACTTCACAAACAATATTATTCTCGCAAACATGTTACACTGTGACATATTAGTTCAAGGGAGTTGAAAATCTTCCCAAAATGAATCAGGCAACTAATTTTTTGGTCGTTTTATTCAATTTTTTTGGCAACATCTCGAGTACCCAAGAAAGAAAACCTTATGAGTTAATGAATGGACTCCCTTATTGGCGAAGGTGTTCCAATTGTCAACGAAGGCCACAAAGGGTTGCCTTGCCTCTGGGTTCGACATCCACTCGATGGCCGTGAACAGCAACTACATATTCACCGGAACAAAGTGCGGAATCATTGAAGTCTGGTTAAGGCATAGGCTTGTGAGAGTAGCCTCAATCAAGGCTCACGGTGGTGGCAACACGAAAATTTCATCCTTAGCAGTCGATTCAGACACAGAAATGCTCTTTGCCGGCACATCAGAGGGCAAGATCCAGGTTCATTCTCAATTCAGAGTAGATGACACCTCAAACTGATTTCTTTCTTATTCACACTAAAGAAATGGTCATTGAGTGCAGGGATGGACTCTAGATTGAGCACAAAAATTGTAGCAGCCATCAATTTTGAATACATTGCAAAGCTTCCGAGAAAGCTTCCAACGTTGAGGAATCGAAATGCTTCAAATACTGGATTGGGCAGAGATTGCACCAGTATCACACTGTTGAACATCTTCCCTCTTAGGTGGAAGAGAAAAAGTACGAAGAATGTAGCTTCGAGTGTATATGGCATCCACATTTGTCGGACTTTTATCCTGTTGATTACAACAGAGAGCTCTAACAAGCCTCAATTTTGTACATGCAAATGCTTCTGATTGAGTACTTTACCTTGCAAAATAAAAATTCAATTTCATTGCTCCTCCATGTACCAATTCGCGTCAAGAGCGGTCCAAGCTTCTGATTGTAATTTTCATCTAACTCAATGAGTTATCTTTTCCACTGCAGAGTTTTTCTATTATCCAATGTACTAACCCCAAATACCGGTTGAAGGTTATTGCATACTAGGTATCTATCTAAGCATCTTATTTCAAAGATAAGAAGCACCCGTAGATCACAAAAATAAAAAGGTTGATGCACAGAAAACTTGCTATTGAACTAAAAATATTTTCAATAATAATCAAACTTCTCTAAAAGGACTTAATTTGATTTAAATGAGCAATGATAGTTCTCACATTCTAAAGTTTGTTTTTTAATTTGAAGATGCTAATTTATAAAGAGGAATATAAGCATCCTAAATATTCACTTACTTCAATATAAAACCCAATCAAAGATTATTTCTAGTAAGTGATGTAAAGGATGATAAATGATCCAAATAAAATTGTAATGATGGAATTTTGTAAATATATGACAAAAAATATAAAGATTTTACTTTCTTAAAGTCAAGACTAATTTGGGATTTGAGTTGGGCTCACTATCCTTTTAAAAAGACTAATTTGGGATTTTACTTGCATTCTTGATTTTCTCTTTTGATTACCTTCGCTATTTTGGTTTTTGTGAAGATTATTGCACGGCATTGTTTGTCCTTTGTGTTTGAATTCATTCTTTTTGGTTTGATTAATATATTTTGATGATATGAATGGTCTTTCTTGTCCTGGTACGGAATTGTGATGATCATGGTATGACACGAATGGTGCTTATAATGTTAGCTTTGATCCTTTCATTTTTGGTTAATGTTTGGATGATATTATGGAGATAGGAAATTGATACAAATCTTTTCATGGTATGGCAATATGAGTACTAGAAATTGATTGATTAGAGGAGATTGCTGTAATGGTTGTTCAATGAAATTGCTGTGGGACACCATTGGTTTATCTTTATGATTTTTGTCTTCCTGTTTGTGCCTACTATGAAATCTTAATGTGAGTTGAAGTTTATATAGGTTGGGGTGCTGTGAGAAAGTAGCCTCATACTCTTTGTCAGGAAGTAATCGATTTTGGTTCTGGGCCTCTGGTCATGTTTTCTTTCTTGATATGGATTTGAGAAGAATATTTGCTAATGATATGCTTTATCGAAGTCCATTAGCTCATCAAATTGTATGCTTGGCAGAAGTTGAAGGTATTAAGTCTAAAGGGCTTTATAGAAACTCTTTTTACCCTTGCTTGTGCTCTCCTCTGACAACGTCATCTCCTTCCACCAACGTCCTCTCCTCCTCAGACCAGTATGATCTCCTCCTCTTGGCGCTCCATCGCTCGCTCCGCCCGCTCTCATTTTAGCGTTTTAAGTACCATCTCTTCAAAGCTTTGCTGTCTTCTTCTTCTTCTTCTACTAACAACACTGATTATTTTGATTTGATGATGATGCATACTCACCTTTATCTTTTGTTTTTTTGCTAATGGTTGGAAGTATTTAACTGTATAGCAAACAACAAAGTTGTTATTACTAGTGTAAAAAAATTGTATTAAAATATTCAGTTTTCCTTGAAATAGCGAAGACTGTCGTATTCACTTATTTAAAGTTTGTTTTATATCTATTAAAATTTAATTTTTGAAAATTAATAAATTTAACTACCCCGCGCAGGCCCTGTGCTCCTTGTTATCATAACAATGGCGATATTGATGATGTTGATATTGATGATGATGATGTTGATGCTGATGATAATAGTGGTGATAATGATGATGATGAATTAGTGGTAGAACTGATGATGATGGATGGATGGATGGTTAATGGAACTTGCTTTTGCACGTTGTTACTTCGTTCAGACAGGGAAGTGGTCAACTGTAATGGACAGCATTTGGAATGCCTCTTCCTTGGAGGAAAAGTGCTCGAATGTTGTTCAGTGGCGTCAACATTATTGCGCCTTCAATGACACCTTTACAAAGGGGGGACAATATTCGTATCATGTGATTTGACGGCAGTCATTCTTAAGTGAAAGTGCCTCAAAAGAAATCAGGTGCAAGTCGTTGTTGTAATCGACACGTCATGTCTTCTTTGTTTTTGCCTAGCTAATCAATTTTTCTGCTTGGAGTTTTTCAGATGGGGCTGATACCACTTTAGAGGATGACAAATCTGATGTTGATGATGGTATATGTTTATCTAGCTTTGTTTTGAATGCATGATATATGGATGATGAGCTTATCCTATTTTAAGACACGTTTGTAACCTGTTTAATTATTATCTTCAATTCAGATGACAACAACTCAAGTGAGGATGACGAAGGAAATTCCCAAGATGTATTCATGGGATACTTGCTGGCCTTTGCACCCTATATGCTGATAGCTTGGTTCTTTTATTCATTTTATTCTGAATATGGTGAGAGAAAGCTGGTAAGATTATCATTTTCAAAATTACTAAACTATTATTACTCTTGTTAGCCTCTATTCAGCTTTTCCATCTCTGTGCCCACTCTGATGCTCACTTGGTGTTCCAAACATGTGATATTTTGCAGATTAGTCTTCAAGCCTTCAAAAACAACCTTTGGAGCCAGGCTTAGTTGACGCGCCCCTACAAGTGTTATTTTACGATTGGAAGTGTTGCATCATCTGAAGATACGATGAGAGAAGCCCAGGAAACGATCGGAATTGATCGTCATGATTTTGTCCCTATATTCTACTCATCTGAAACAGTTTGGTTTCAAGAGCTCTCAAAACTTGTTCCAACGCTATTGATTCTTGGCTCGTTCTGGTTTATTGAGCACAAATTGCTTGCCGGGCTTAGTTATCTTGGATCTGAATTAGGCAATGACAATAAATTTGATATTGGAACGAGTCATTTAATAAAGATTGATAAAAATGCAGCAAACAAGGTTTGCCTTTTTTATTTTTTAATGTTACCATGTGGTTGTTCATTAATTTTTTCAGCTGTACGTTCTTTAATTATTTATCTCAAGCAGATACTAGTTTTTTCTTTGGATTTATTTTGAAGTTTTTTTCTATGCTTATATGCTCCCAGGTGTACTTTAAAGATGTGGCTGGATGTGATGAAGCAAGGCAAGAGATTGAGGATTTTGTGCACTTTCTGAAGAACCCGAAAAAATATAAAGAACTAGGGGCAAAAATTCCCACAGATGGTCTTCTTGTAGGTCCTCCAGAGACTGGGAAAACACTTCTTGCAAAGGCCATTGCTGGTGAATCAGGTGTCCCATTCTTCTCAATTTCTGGGTCGGAGTTCATAGAATTGTATCATGGGGTTGGTCCCTCTAGAGTGAGGAGCTTGTTTGCCGAAGCTAGAAAGTGTGCTCCAAGTATAATTTTCATTGATGAGATTGATGCATTGGCAGAGCACATCCCACACAAAGTGCAGATTATAACGAAAAAGAAAGGATTCTTAATCATTTGCTTGTGGAAACGATAAAATTCTGGGGGTTGTGGTGATTGCTGGAACCAATAGGCCAGAAATTTTAGGGCGCTTTTGAGACCTGGTCGGTTTGATCGCCATATCACTGTGGATGCACCTGATAATAAGTGTCGCCGCCAGATATTGCAGATATATCTAGAGAAAATGAAGCTTAACCAATGCTAACTGTCACAGGCCCGTTCGCAAGGCCTAATTTTTCGCCTCCGAGTTCCTGCCTGTGCGGCGTATTCCCCTCCCTGGGAACACTCAGCCTGATACTCAACACGCAATAGCGGGAGCCAAGGCCACAAACACTACACTCGTGTTCGGCCGCAATACGCACCACCGAGGTTGACCCCTGCACGTCCAGCAGATCCACCCGCTCGGTGTTGCCCTCGAACAGCGCCCTTGATCGATCACCCGTGTCTGGCCACGCACCAGCACTTCGACAGCACTCCTGGCTATCGGCACGCCTTGCCGATAGGCTGTTCCAGGAGTCAAACAGCACCACCACCGCAGCACTGCCCGATCGCCCCACCAGCAACACGCCTGGTAGAGATCGTGCCTCTGTCCCTGTTCGTCTCAGCAACCACCGTCGCCTTGTAAACCTCGACCACGACCCGGTACTAAGGTTCCCTGCCTAAAACGTCAGACAACGAACACAACACAGATATACGGGGAAACCCCAACCTTATATTAATCTGTCAATACAAGGAATTACAAGTACTCGACTCCTCTCTCAAGCACTCGCTCGGCTTGTGGACAGCCCCCACAGCCTCGCCCCCAATGTACCCAAAATACAAAGGAAGTCACACAAGGATTACCTGGCCCGAGTAACCCTCCCAGTTGCCAACACCAGCAACCTCACAACGTGCACCTTGGATTCAAGCAAGCGTCTGGAATTCCAGCACTACTCCCAGCGCCGGCTGCAGCAACTCCCTCGCTTCTTCCCTCTCCAGGTTGCTCACGTTGCACACACCGATCAGCAGGTCTCACCACGAGAACAAGTTCCCAATCGGCCCTCTCTTCAGTCCGTCGAAGAGAAGTTCCCTTCTCCACGTCTGGCCTAACCCTTATATACTCCCACGAACTGCTGCTCCAAGATAACTCCGAATCTGCCAGCATCTTCAACTCCAGAGATCTGCAAGATCCACCGTGTTCAGCAACCTAGCCCATCTCCCGTCCAGGTTCATCCAACGGCCTTCAAGTTTATCTTCAGCAGTTAGTTGCAACTAACTTCCTAAACGCCCAATCTGGATAACTGCATATCTTCACCAAGATACTCCAGCAACGTCCAGGAAGCTTCCTCCTAACCGTCGGCTGCACCGCTAGGATCCCGTCTCGATCACCACGGCTCGACCCTAGGCCTTGGTTCAACCTCGCAGCAACTACCAACCAACTGCCAGCAATGGTCCACCGCTGCGTCGCCCAAATCTGCACATCGCTACCGATCAGGACCCAGTACCGCACCAAACAGCGGTACCCGCATGCCGCTCATGCCCGCGCCCATGCACCATGCAGCGCTTGCGCGCCCGCGCCCGTGCACCCGCTCGCGCGCCCGCACGCGCTCGTCCGCGTGCGCTCGCCCGCGCGCTCTCGCCCGCGCGCGCCCGATGCCGCGCGCGCCTGTGCGCACACCTACGCGACGCTCGGCGCGCTCGCTCGCGCGCTCCTGCTGCTGCTCCCGGTAGCGTGATCGGTCCAAATACCGATCACCACGCAGCGCCTAGCGCCAGTGCTCGATCACAGCACTCGCTAGCGCACCTCGATCCGACCTTGCTGCTTTTGAGGTTTCTTCGAACCCGGACCCGGCATTGCTCGGCACACCATGTACCGACCCAAATGCCGGCACTTGCTGCTGTTCCCGACGCCTTGCTCCACCGGCATGCTCGGTCCTCCAGCAGCGTCGTGCAACTCGGTTTGGACTGCAACATAATCACGGGTTAGCCTCGGTGTGTTGTTTCCACCACTCGGATAACCACTGCTATCCCCTTCATGGACGTAGGGAATCCAGGAACAACACCCAAACCCTGGTTCCCGGGACGTCCACGAATCAAGGCTGTAACACTAACCATCAATGCCTGCTACAAGCCACTCATACCCTTCATTGTCAAGCGATGCACCTCAGAAGTACTACTAAAATATGAAGTGCGACAAATAGTTGCTTGAACTCTTCTACATGTTCCAACCACTAGTATTAATATTTTTGTTTTACCACAGCCAAATGAGGCCACCCACAGGGAATTGTTGTCATGAACATATCTAAATCTTATCACAAGGGGCTTGTCACCCCCAATTAATCAACATGAAGCTAATTAACCAAAATAAAATGAAAACAACCACTCCTGCTATTAGCTATATAAATTTAACGAAAGGTCATAACCCTAATGAACTGCACACCCATAGCTTTTCCCAACACAAATCTCCAACCTCACAAATAGATGATCATAACAATATGGTATAACTAAGCTCCCAAAACAAAATAAATGGCATTGAGATCATCTTCCTAATTCACTTGCAAGGAGTGAAATTGCACTGAGCTAAATTCCCAGCAACAGAGTTGGTCCTCTTGAAACTAAGGGCAGTGATGAGGGAATGTTGAGGGGAGCCCATTAAGGCAGAGTTCATGAGAAAGATGACACTCGGAGTGGGGAATCTAAATTGGAGGCTGTTGTACGAGTTGAGAAGGGCAGGTGAGGCCTCCCTTAGGAGGGTCCTGTACACATTCCCTATCCCCTCCCGCCCCTCCCTCAATGTCCTGTTGGTGCCATAGTGGCCGGCCGCCAGCAGCCCGAACACCACCGTCACCTTCATGTCCGGTGACACCACCCTCCAATAGCATCTGTACTCAGGCTTCCAATTGCTGAAGTAAAAAAACAATTAATTTGAAGAGTTACAATCAAGGACTACTCTTTTTAGATAAATATATAAAAATATCAATTTCTAAGAAGATGCACCCGTTAATTAGTAAGGAGAAAAAAATTTTGTGAGAATAAAATTGAGGAAAAAATCTTTCTCCTATTACAGAAAATATAATTTGTTTAAGAAAACACCAGAAATTTTAACTTTTCTCATTTATAAAAAAAATTAAGATTTATGAACTCACTAGGCCTCCACCCTTCATTCCATCGTACCTTAAGACACATTATTATCTCGACTAGAGAAAAGTCAGTCTAAAGTCTTAGACAAGGCGATGAAAAAGAGAAATGGTTGGTGAATCATAAATGTGGTGATCAAATGGCCGTGTGGGGTGGATAAAAGCAGTGGTTGAAAAGGAATAAGAGATGGCAATTACTAACGAATCATAAAAAAAATAAATTAGAGATGCACTGTGAAAGCATCTCTAATTTCTAATTCTGAAAAAAAAAAGAGATACTAAGTTCACATTGTTGCGGTTGAAAAATTCAACCAAATAAGAAACCCAAAATTGAATGAAATCAGAGAATCAGAAATTCGTACTCTTTAACTTATTCAACCGGCATTGTTTTGAACTTCTCTGTAATTGATTTCGATGCGAGGGATGTGGGCGATCCTGGGCCAGAGGCCACCTCCCACCTGGCAGCTCTCATGTAGCTCGGGGGAGCACCCGCTGATTTCTAAGCTTTGGATGGATGGCGGGAGGAATTGCAAGGAACGCAACATGGGGCAATCCACAATGCCAAGTGTTTGGAGGGCGGTGGTGAAGATGGGAGGCACCCCTTCCAACTTGGGGCATCCATTCAACCTCAACTCCCTTAGACGAGGAAATATGGTAGCATCTGCGTTGGCAGCTTTATTCACCGGTACTACTGATGATGGTGACGATGATGATGTTGATAAGGGCGGAGCCCACCGCTCCCAGCCATCCATTCTCCCAAAAGAAAGGTATTTCAATTGTGGGAAGGCGATAACGGATGCTCCCCCTTCATCGTCCCCAAGGCCAAGGTGGAGGAACTCTTCCCCTACTTTCTTCACCCCCGACAATCCGTACAATCGAAAGGTTCTCGAGGCAGGGCAGCTGGCCAAGAGGCGGAAGTTGGGTGCAGTTCATGCAATTCCAAAGCTTCAGTGTTCTGAGGAGGGGCCAAGCGCTCCCATCACCCATCCAACTTGGAAATGCCCCGCCTGGGTACTCTCGAATTATCTAATCTTTCAAGTTTAGGAGGCGGACGTAAACTTTCCAAGACATCCATAGCCGGATGTAGTGATTCCCCATAACCCCAATGCAACTCTATATCCACAAGGGAGGTCTTGTCCTGTAACTTTGCAGTAAGTGCCTCTTCTTCGCTCCCCACCACTCCCAGGTTGGTTATGGATAAACGCCCACGGAGTCGGTTGAGACCTCCTAGCTCCCCAATGTTGCTGCATCCGCCCTTCCCTCCTCCCAATGCTACTGCTACTGGAAACCCGCCTAATGTCTGAAGCAATGTTAGGCCCCCTATCCCATCCGGTAACTTCTTCAATCTCCCACACCCCGAAACATCCAAATGTCTTAGGCTGCCCATTCCAGGGATCCCGCCAGGCAGCTTCCTGAGATGCACTGCAATTGCTAAGATTTAGCGTTTGTAAATGAGAAAGGGAAGTTATTGTTTTGGGCAATCTTCTGATATCTGTAAGTGATAAGTCCAAGTAACGGAGCTCTTTCAGTTTTCCAATCGACTTGGGCAATACTTTTATTTGTCGTTCCACATAAATTCAAATACCTGAGGTGAACTAACCTCTCAAGTCCACATACCTTTCTCATTCTAACCCGCTGCAAGCTCAATACTCGAACGCTTTGCAAGTGCTTGATTACTCCACCCATTGAATTAGTAAATTTTCTATATTCTCCAAGTGAACAAATGAGAGTTCGTAAATTTTCAACACCCGTTAAGGCAATGTCCTTTTTCCAACGAAGCTCTTCCAAGATTGCACAATGACGTGCATTACCAAGACTCATCAAGCTATTTTTTGGGTCTTTCATCTTCATTAATAGAGAACTCTGTCTTAGTCAACCATTGTGCAAGATCATGCACAAGATCGTGCATCTTACAACTTGTTATATTGCCATGTTTGTCTAATTCAGGCTCTTGGAATAATGACCTATCAAGCAACTCATCAAAATACTCCTCTGCTATGCACTCGACTTCTCCTTGCTCATCACTTGCAACTATATATCCTTGAGCCACCCACAATTTTGTTAAAACATCTTTCTGAAATATAAAATCCTTTTCAAACAGTGAGCAATAACAAAAGCAGTTCTTCAACTTTGAGGGCAACTCAATATAACTCAACATCAAAGCTGGTAAAATGCCTACATCTGATTCTGACACATGCCATATCTCACTGTTGAGTATGTTTTCTAGCTGCCCTCGTGTTGGTTGTTTACCTCTAGCTTTCTTCCGAAGGGCACTTGCTATTGTTTTTATGGCTAAAGGCAAACCACCGCACTTTTCTACAATTAGTTTTCCTACCCCTTCCAAGTCTTTATATCCTTGACCATCATTACTTTCTTCAAATACCAATTTTTTAAAAATGGACCAGCAATCATCGTTTGGTAAAACACCCAAATCCTGTATGTGCACGCTTCTCATTGCATGTGCAACTCCGTTATTTCTTGTGGTGACAACTATCCTGCTACCATTTGCCCCACGGTTTAAGATATTTTGTAGTGGTTCCCACTTCAACTCATCCTCGTTCCAAACATCATCTACTACAAGTAGATATCTTTTGTTGTCAATCAATTCCACCAATTTTCTTTGTATAAGTTCAACTTGATCTTCATCTTCTTTAGGAATCTTCCCACCACCATTTTTGACAATACTGATCATTACATCTTTGACAATGAAATTGTTTGATATGCACACCCATATACATTTTGAGAAGTGGTTTTTGATCATTTCAGAATTGAACACAACTTGGGCTAGTGTTGTTTTCCCGACTCCACCCATTCCAACTATTGCAATTACAGGGACCTCACCCTCTTTGCAAGCCAAATCCTCTTCTATAAGTTTTCTTCTCAACATTTCGCTGTCCCGATCTCGGCCAATAACGCTAGATTGTACGACAGAGGAAGAAGTTTGTCTATCTTCCAGTTCTCTCACAGGGGTATTATCTCACGCAAATGATACCTATCCTTTTCGGATGCAATTTTTGCCAACTTCTCTTTTATTGTTTTTACTTTGTGCCCAAATTTAAAGTGCCTAAATGGATGCAGCATACAAGAGAAAGGGGGTGAGGAATTCCTTACAGCTTGATCCCAGGCCTCTACCATGTCTTCAATCTCATAAGCCACGTACTTGAGATTCTGCAGCCAGATCCTCACAGCCTCATCTTTAATCTGCTTCATCTCAGCATCTTGAAGCACAGCTCGTATTGTTCTAAGCTCACTCGAAAGATCGTCTAGCTCTGTACGGACTCCGATCAATAGCATAGCTTCATCTGTCGCCATCTTGAGGAGATTTTCGGCAGCGACGGAAACAAGAGCGTCCACCATGATGTACTGAGTGTGGAGAAGGGGTACAGACAGAAATATGCTTAGCTGAAAGGCACCGTGACTGAGTCTTGCAAATAAGGAAGAGACTTCTGCTTGTGTTATATAGCAACACAGCAACGGAAGCGAGCCAGAAATGAAGTGCTCAGCTAGAAAGATCACGCGCAATGGACGCATTAAAGTCGCGAAGACTGGGCACCTACTTTTCACGTGACTTTTCAAGGCATCTACTTCTCAAATTATTGCAAAACGACAACTCGTGTTTGATTGATTAGTAAAATTGCCTGACAGCTTCAATATTACAACAATTATACAGTAAACAATTACTTACTGTGTTCTCGTCTAAGAATAAAGGGAAAAAACTTAACCGTTAAAACTTCAAAAGATAATAATAAATTTATTTAATTACCAACAAATACAACGATTATGAAATTATTTATTTTTATTTTTTACCTTAATAATTTTGCTTGTTTGGGATTTCAACGTAAAATTTGGACAATTAGCCAACACATTTGCTCCAATAATACGTGTAATTAAACATTATTTGCTATTTGAAAAAAAATAGACCGTATTTACTACCAAAAAAGATAAATTAGATATTATTTCTCAAAAATTATATATGTCCTATTTTCTTTTATCTTGATATAGCTGGCTTTGATGATAGGGGATTTTTAAAAGAGCCTTATTA
>JAURVB010014308.1:0-55767 GCA_033002965.1 Piper betle | reverse complement strand
TTTATTTATATATATATATATGCAATATAATAACAAAAAAGCAAGATAGTTGAGATGGTAAGTATTTACCTTGATGACTTTAAGGTTGTGGGTTCAAACCACATTGGCCTCATTTTTTTTTTAAAGTGAGGGTACTTTTGACTTTTAATCGAGCCGGTTTACAAAAATTAAACAGTTTAAGTATATTCGAGCTCGAGTCGAGCTCGAACACATAAAAGATATTCGAGTCGAACTCGAGCATGTATGTCCAAAACTTGTTCGATCTCGAGTCGAGTTCGAACGAGTTTCGAGCTATTCGAGCCGAGTTTGAACACATGTTGAGTTCGGCTCGCTCGCTCAATTAGCACCCCTATTGCTAATAATGTTTCATATCTTTGTGTAATATCTTTACGGAACAAGTCATGTGCTATATCTTTATTTTCAAAAGTGCCCCATCTAGTAGATACAGCCCATAACTCCCAATGACCAGTTTCACTAAATATCTTTCATTAAGACAGAAAAAACCTCTCATTATTTACAGTTTAATACGCTCATCATTAAAATGAACCTCATTGAATATGTTCTGTAAAATGCCTACTTAGTCAAGATTAATGCTTACGATAATATATATATATATATATATATTAGTTTAGGGGTGAGTACACGATAATTTTTTATAGTCACCTCGAATTGGATCGTCCGCCAGATCTATTTTACAAGTTAAAGGCGGCATTGCCGGCTAGGCATTGCAGAGGGCGGTAGTGACGCCACTCTCAACTGGAATGATCTGTTCGGACCACAAATTATCTACCCAACAAGTAGTGACGCCACTTTTGGACAGCCAACACTAAAGCCATCATCTCCCTTTCATAAGCTGACAGCAATAAATTTCTCCCATTCAATTTCTTACTGAAAAATGCAATGGGCTGGTTTTGTTGCATCAAAACAGCCCCTATTCCCATCCCACTCGCGTCACACTCAATCACAAAGGGTATATCAAAGTTTGGTAACACCAGCACCGGAGCCTTTGTGAGAGCTTGTTTCAGGTCATGGAAGGCTTGTTCCGCTAGAAGGTCCCAATGATAAGCATCCTTTTTCAGTAAATCTGACAATGGAGCTGCTAGAGTACCAAAGCCCTTGATAAACTTTCTATAATACCCGGCCAATCCCAAAAAGCTCTTATACTCTTAACTGATCTCGGCGTTGGCCAATTCACAATAGCCTCTATTTTTTCCTTGTCCACGCCAACACCTTCGGATGAAATAACATGTCCCAAATACTGAATTTGACGCAACCCAAAAGAGCATTTTTCCTTCTTAGCATACAACTCATGTCTAAGCAATTCAGCTAGCGTCAACTCAAGATGGTATAGATGTTCATCCCAACACTTGTTGTATATAAGAATATCATCAAAGAAAACTAATATAAATTTTCTGAGATATGGAGCAAATACCTCATTCATCAAAGCTTGGAAGGTGGAAGGAGCATTGGATAATCCAAACGGCATAACCTTGAACTCATAATGCCCATGGTGTGTCCGGAAAGCTGTTTTGTGGACATCCTCTCCATGCATTCTTATTTGATGATAACCTGACCTCAAATCCAGCTTAGAAAAATAGGTAGTACCATGTAATTCATCCAAGAGTTCATCAATGTTGGGAATGGGAAATTTATCCTTTATCGTTGCCTTGTTGAGAGCTCTATAATCAACACACATCCTCCAACTTCCATCTTTCTTCTTGACTAGCAACACCGGAGCTGAATAGGGACTTGATGTAGGCTGAATTACTCCATCCTCCAGTAATTGCTTCACTTGTCTCTCAATTTCATTTTTCTGGAAGTAAGGATACCGATACGGTCTCACGGCTACCGGCATCGTTCCCTCCTTGAGGTTCACATGGTGGTCATGAGGGCATGTAGGTGGCAGCCCCTTGGGTACAGAAAACACTTTGTCAAACCTTAGCAACAGCTGATCCAATCCATCTTGTTGTTGAGCTGTTAAAGTGGTTTCCGGTAGACCCAAACCCCTGCTGTTCACCACTTGCAAATTCATCAATAACCCCTGTTTTCTTTGTTTGAAAGATTGTGAAATACGCTTCTTATCACACAACTGATCCGGAGGAGTGATCTGCCCTCTTAACTCCACTGTTTTATCTTTATCTTTGAAGGACATCGTGAGGGATTCAAAGTACCATAGGATTGGCCCCAACGTCTTCAACCATTGGATACCCAAAACGATGTCAATCTCTTCGAGCTGAAGTATGAAAAATTCCGAAGTTGTAGCATATCCTTGAAATTCAATCTTGATAGCTGAGCACCTTCCCCCACAACTCATTCGGTCGCCATTGGCAATCTGAACTTTGGGTCCATTGCTGGTTTCCTTTGGCAACGTCAATTTCTGAACCAGCCTTGCATTCACAAAATTGTGGGAGCTTCCCGAATTATATAGCAATTGACAATGGCTCCACAAGAAGGATTGGAGTATTTCTACGGTTGTCAATGTGGATGATAACTAAATAGAGTCTACATTGAAAGTCCGATTTATTTCCTAGTCTATATTGAAAGTCCGATTTATTTCCTTTGGTATTTTTTACATGTTCACTAATTTGGGTATATAATGTTCACCAATTTATGTTGTTCCTGATCTATCCACGTAATTTTTTTGTTCTCTAAATGATTATTTCATGATTGATTATAATATTTTAATCATCAAAGATCGATTGAGCAGGTTATTGGCCATGTAACTATCTTTCCTTAGTCTCATTAAAATTGTATGTCTTGTTATATGTTCTTGTGGTTGTGTTCGTCATTTGGTATTATGTTTCTTTTTGATTTTGTGATGACACTAACCGGTAGAATTGAAATTTTAATTTAAATTCCCAAACAACAGTAGGGCTCCTAAACGATCTCGTTCACGAGCTGGATTCCAATAAAAAATGATAACTAATGTGGAGAGCATGGTTTGAACCCACAAATACTCTACCAATTGATCTATTCCACCACCTTGTTGCTTTTTGTTATAAAAATAAATATAACTAATTACAATTAAACTCATTCATTCATAAATATATATACATATATAACTATTTTTGCTAGGGGTAGATAATATTTCGGTGTCAAACTTTAATCCAAATCGTTCAATTATAAGGATGACCCAAATTTAATAAAAAAACAAAACACCCCTACCACCACCATCATTTAGTACATAGTCAATAATAATATTTATTTATGATTTTAAATGTTTTTTGAGTAGACAATTGATGTTATGTATATTATTATATTATATTATCGAGTTGAGTTCGAGTCGAACTATGGGTCGATTTTAAGTCGAGTTCGAGTATAACCAAATCAGGTCAAGTCGAACATTGCCTTCCTCAAACTGGACTCGTAGGATTCGAGTTGGAGTCGAGTTGAGCCGAACGCCAAATACTCACAAGCTACCTCGCTCAATTAGCAACCCTAAACAGTAGTGGCATTTGGTGCTTCCGGTGGCCAAGATGGCATTGACATTGATAACTCACTGGACATGCTTGCTGCAGTTGTCGATGGTCATGGCACCTCTTGTGCACATGATGTTGTAGTGTATGCCGGGGTGCACCACCAACGCCCAAGAGAAGTTGTCAGTTAACAATGATATACATAGATTACTTTCTATTTTATCAAACGAAAGAGACATAGCTCTATTTTTTAAATTTTATTAAAAATGACTTTTTTAGAGTAATAATACTTGAGTTGCCGTCAGTGAGCATTCATTTACGCTTCAGCACTACAACGTATACCGGAAATGATGGATGCTTCGACTACGTATGTTGTACAATATCGTCATCTTCACAATCTAATTATGAGCTCGTCATAGCCAATCCATGAAACAACTTTCCAAGACTATTTATTAGAAATTATCGTTCTTTTTTCTTTTTTCTGAATAAAAAAGGTCTCTAGCTATTCCTTTGTTAAAATTAAGATCGTTTACATAGTAAAATTTAGACACGACTGGACTAGACTTCTAATATGCTTCATAATACAAGAATAGTAGAAAAATACGAACTTAATGCCCTCAATTTCAGATAAAGGATTCCACTTTTCCATGTTCTTTTTTTTATTGAGATCCTATCTGACATATTGAATAATATTCTATGACTACCAACTCATTAATTTTAAAAGCAACCCATTTGCTATCTATCATTTAATTTACTTACCTTAAAAATGTAATACTGTAGTTAATATGTACCTTGTGTACTAATAATCAGCTAAGCATTTACTTCTAAATTTTAATAACGGATAAAGATTCAAAAATAAAAATGTAAAACAACCACACTTCATATAAAATTAATAAAAAGATGAAGTTTAGTCTCAATTGCAGCTGACATGAGAATATCGGTGACTTTTAAATCTGGCCACTCTTTCAAATTACATGACTGTAATTTTTATATTGACAAGTGATAACTCTATAAAAAAGTTATTATTCTTTGCATTTTATATGGAATTTTTGTCATGTTTCGAGTGATTTTTATTTTAATTTTATTAGTTTAAAAGTTTATTAAATACTATTAATATGGGAGAAATTTTTGTAATTTTGGTGTAAAAAGTACTAATTAATATTGTTCTAGCAGGGTATATAAGTTAGAAAACAATCTGGAATGAAATCAGGCAAAAAACGTAACCTCGAAATTATAATTGAGGGTAGAATACTCGAGCGCTAGGAGCCAGAGTGTTGGGATCTAGAGCACTAGGAGCAAGAGTGCTCGAGCACTGACCTTTCTGTTAGGAAAAATTAATGGCTGAGAGCTAAGCACTCGAGCACCTGGATATAGAGTGCTCGAGCGCTGGCGACAGAAAAATTGATTTTTTCATATATTTCTAGAGATCCTGGTGTACCCCACGGGTAGCTCCTTTATAAACTTGATTAGGGTTTTTAAAAAAATAGGAAGAACAATACTAGATGGCAAAGCGACGACACGAAAGGCAAGAAGGAACGACGAAGAATTTGGATCAGAAGAAGAAGACGCTTTCTCAAAAAGAGAATGTTTAACCGGCTTCAATTATTCCCATATTCTTTAACCGAAAATGCAAGATTATGGTTGAATTCATAGGCACCTACTTCTATTACCACTTGGGATGAATTAGCGAGAATGTTTATGCTTAAATACTTTTCACCGTCTAAAATTGTCCATTTTTGTAATGATATTACGTCATTTGTGCAGCTGGATAACGAATCGCTTTAAAATGCATGGGAGAGGTTCAAGGATTTACTAAGGAATTATCCATACCATAGAATTCCCCAGTGGGTTCAAATTCAAACATTATACAATAGACACCATAGACAAACTAAATCCATTGCAAATGTTGCTGCCACTGGATCCCTCATGAGCAAATCCTATAGAGATGCTAATAAATTATTGGAAAAGCTGGCATCTAACCATTATCAGATGGGGCAGGACAGAGCAATGAGGAAGAAAAGTGGAGGTAATCTCAAAGTGGACACATTGCCTGTTTTATCTACACAAGTGGCCTGTTCTATCAAAACAAATGCAATCTTTAGGGATGAACTCTAATATGAATTCAGTGAACATGATTGCAACTAAGTGTGAGTGGTGTGGTGATGGACATCCTGCTAAACATTGCAGCAACAATCCTGAATCAGTAAATTTTGATGGAAGCTATTCCAGATAGCAAAACAATCTTTATTCTAATACTTACAATCCAGGATGGAGGAATCATTCGAACTTTGCATGGGAGGCAACCAAGCCTCAACGTCAGGTCCACAACAACAAGCTCCTCCAACTTTTCAACACAATAGAGTACAACCTCAGGAAAAGAAACTAACTATGGTGGAAATGTTCATGCAATTAATGCAAAGTCACTAACTTCTATGAGGAATTTAGAAACTCAAATGGGCCAAATTGCTAGAGCATTGAGTAATAGGCCACAAGGTGGATGTTAGACTATTTTCAATGACGTGCAAGTATACACGGTCGAAACAAGTAATATAATGATAAATCGAGTATCGTCCCACAGGGAGATGAATTTCCTATAATTAATTAAAGAAAATAAAATGAGGAACAAAACAAAAATAACTAACTTAACTAAATCTAAATAATAACTTTAAATTAAAAATGAAGTCAAAATTATAAAACTCGTTCTAGAGTCGAATTTCCCTTAACATGAATTTAATCTTCATCAAATCTTACTCTTATCTTTTATTCCCTCGGATTGTCGATCTAGGATAATTATATGACATGGTGGCTCCCGCTCCTTCATGCTTCTATTATTTTGCCTCAATTTCTACCTCCCGGTGATAATTGATTAATCAACAAAATAATGCATTAAGAATTGCCTTACAACCGCATACGGTGTTGTGTATCTTCCGACCACAACGACAAACAAGTCAAAAGACTCGTCGTATGATGAATTATCAATGACTAATCTAATTAATTTCTCCCGAAATCTAATTAAACCTCATGATCTAAGAAATAGGTGATCAATCTATTCTTAGCATTAAGAATATGATAATTCAAACAATCCGATTGAATAAAAGAGTAAAAGCTTGAAATAAATTCAATTAAATCATGTTAAGTTCCATTCTTCTCTAGAACGAAATATAAAACTACTCCATAATAAAAATAGAAAACAATATAAAGCAAAACAATATAAAGAAGAAACTAACTTTTATTACGAAAGAGAAAGAAATTACAAAAACTAAAACTACTACTTCTACTACAATCTGAAGCCAAGAGATGAGATATGATCAACAACAAATGACCACCCCTTTATATAGAAGTGAAGATACAAGAATTCGAAGAGGGTGTTCACAAATCGATGTAATCTAATTAATTATAATGTCCCTTTAAGTTTCCAACTGTTCGACTCCATTGAACACCATACATTGTAGCCATTGGGTGGCGCCAAGTGTCATGACCAATCAAATCCAAAGCTTAATTTATTCATCTTTTTCTGCATTAAAACATCAAAGTTAAGCATATATAATAAAATATTAATTAACTAAAATAATAAAGTAAAATATTACTTAATTAATAATGTTTATACCCGAGAAGTACAAAATCATATTAAAAACATGGGTAAATATTATATATTTTAAACGCTTAACAGTGGACTCCCTAGTAATACTCAAAATCCTAGGGAAGAGGGTAAAGAATGTAAGGTCATTACATTGAGAAGCAGTAAGGAATTAGAAAATCCTCACCATCAAAAGACACCAATTCCCATAGCTGAACCAGAGGCAGTTGAATGAAATGAAGAAAACAAGGATGAATTGGTAGAATTCCTATCGCCTAAAGGTTCATTTGATCAACATAACTGGTTCTCAAGAGTCCCGTATCTTGAGAGACTACAAAAAATTAAACAAGACAATAAATTTCAGCAATTCTTGGAGGTGTTTAAGAAGCTTTTTATAAATATCCTATTTGTTGAAGCGCTAGAGAAGATGCCGAGCTATACTAAATTCATGAAGCAAATATTATCTAAGAAGAAAAAGTTGGAGCATTTTGAAATAATTACCCTTAATGAAGAGTGTAGTATTGTACTACAAAGGAAGCTTCTACTAAAGCTCAAAGACCAAGGGCTGTTTACTATTCCTTATGTCATAGGCCAAGATTTTTGTTGCCAAGCATTGTGTGACTTAGGTGCAAGCATTAATTTGATGCCCCTTTCTATATATAAAAAGTTGGGTTTGGGGGAGTTAAAGCAAAGCACGATTAATTTGCAATTGGCTAACTACTCCTACATTTTTCCAGAAGAGTAGACTGAGAATGTACTTGTTAAAGTTGATAAATTTATATTTCCAACTGATTTTGTGATTGTAAATATGGCTGAAGAGTCAAATGTACCCATTATAGTTGGCATACCTTTTCTTGCCACAGGGAGGACAATGATTCATGTAGTTGCTGGTTATTAATAATGAAAATGGATAATGTAGAAGTGGTATTTAATGTTTTTAAGGCTATGCAATATCTAGAACCAACAAATGATTGTTATTATGCTGATGCAATTAATTCACCTTCATCAACCATGTTTGAGGAATTGTATCCTATTGACCCTTTAGCAGCCACAAAAGTTTTTTGATGTTGATGATTTTGGTGATGAGGAGAAAGTGGACTATTTGCACCTGCTAAATTCAACTCCAATATTCACTTGAAGTCAAGATAGATTTGAGCCTTTGAAGTTACAACCTTCAACATCGACGATGATCAAGCCTTCTATTGAAGTCCCACCAGCCTTGGAGTTGAAACAACTTCCATCCCAATTGAGGTATGCATTTTTAAGCCCTTTCAACATCTGACAAGAATTTCCCAAGGGAGCAGTTGAAATTTGCAAAGAAGGTTCATGTACAAGTTTTAAAGTTAACAGGCAAAGACTTAAGCTTTATCTTGGAGGTAATGTTCCTGTGCACCAAACCTTCATTATCTCTCTCTCTCCATAATAGGTACGTTGGAATAGTCGGGCAAATACAAATAAAGCTCTTCATGGGAGGAAACCCATGTTTTTGGTTTATTTTTCATAAGATAGGTTATTTTGTTTTTAATTCGAAAATTTCTAATTTTGTTTTGGTTTGTGTTTTATCCCTTCCAATTAGTTTGTCTTAACATGGAAGTCCTTTTGCTTTGTTATTTTAAGTCTAATTTTTAGCATTGGGACAACGCATTATTTAAGTTGGAGGGGGGGGGGTGGGTTACTTGATGTTAAAATAAATTAGGACTTGTTAGTAGTATTTTTTTTAAGGTTTTTTCATTGGTGTTCTTCTTTATTTCATATGACTCATCCAACTTATTAATATGTTCGATGATAGAAGTGTTTTTTTTCTTTGTTTGATAATATAATATGAAGATATTCTATGGGTGTCTATATTGTGAGTTGAGTTGTGAATGTTTTTACCCTATATAATTTTTATGTAACTCCCAACTTTTACTTTGATGATGCTTAGATGACGTTTATGCTATTGTTAATACAACTGAAGAAAGTGATCTAGAATTCCAGTAAAGATTTTCTTACGGCGAAATCATAGGTAACTTCTCATGATAGAAGTGATGTAGGTGAGTTTGTTAACTAGGTCCTTCAGCCTTTTATTTATCTTTGTTTCAGCCAATTTTGAGCCGTAAAGTTAACACGTTCTACTTGTTGTCCTATGATAATAATAGACTTAGCCTTTATTTCATTTTATTTATCCTTGGTTGTTAATTGTCCTAACCTAAAACCCTAGTGATTGACCTTTTCCAAGGTTGGAATGAATTGATTACTAAATGAGAATGATATCTTGGGGTATGAAGGAGTTAAAAAAATGAAAATAAAATTTATAAAGTGCTGAAATTTTATAAGTGAAATAAAAGAATATGAAAAAATAGTCGAAAAAGAAAAAAAAGTGTTTCATGGTTGCTCTATCAATTATGTGTGTTTTTAGAAGCAGAATGTGAATGATTATATGACATTGTTAGTGAAAGGATTTAAATTAATTTGTTTCAAGCTTGGACAGAGTCCTAAGCTGGGGTTTGATATTTCTGATCTTGATATCAAATTTTAACCTTTAGCCTAGCCCCATTACCACCTAAAAAGTTCTATTGATCTTGATTGACAAGGTACTTATATTAGTGGAGAAAAAATTAATACTTGAACTTATGTAGAATTTGATTTAATTGTATTGGATGATGGTATAAGCTAATTCTTAACTCATTTGAGAGATAAGTTTGGGAGTTTTATTTTCTTTGCATATTGGGAAATATGTTTGCACCTTTATTTTGCAATTGGATATCTTGTGAATTTTAAAATGATATTATTTGATTTCAGGGAAGAATATTTGTTCACAAATGAGAAGTTATAAATTGATTTGTTGGAAGGGTTGTGTGGAGTGGGGAAATGAGTCGAGTCTAGTTTAGGTTTTGCTCAGGACTAGCAAATATTCAATTTTCGGGGGAGTCAATTTTCTATTCTTAATGCTATCATTAGACTGCCACCTATTGTTGGATCTATAGATTTGATCTTGTCTTGGGATAGAAAGATTAAATTTATTAGTAAATAAAATAGTCTTTGTTAATTAGTTTTGGGTGATTCACATGTGAAAGAGATATACTCATGTCTTAGGTAATTGTTAAGGGCAAAATATAAAGTATCATTTTCTATACACAATTTCATGGAGATATAAAAGTTGGGTGCAAATGATAATTTTATGTTGAATCGAGAGATTATCATGAATAATTAATTCCCGTGGTTAATGATTCAAATGTGCAATTCATAAGTAGAAGGTAGAACTTTAATCATATTGAGCACTAGGTGAAATTTAAAATCCTAGGTTTGTCTTTTTGAAGTTAATATTTGATGTAAATATTTCATTTTAAATTAGTTTAGCCATTATTAATAATTTAATCACTCTTTAAATTCATTTCTATTTAAGTATAATTAATTAAATGAGTTTTGGTAATTGAGAATTTCTACTGATAATTCCTCGTAGGACGATACTTCCTTACCACTTTTCTTACTTGTTTCGGCACATGCGCTTACATTATAATTTCCACATCAATAAGGCTTCCCTTATTATGCAATTGTCCTTTTTAATCTAGGGGCTATGTTGGTTTATATAAAATGATTAACTGTAGCTAATACTAATTATTCTTTAATAAAAATTAATTAACATTAAAAAAACAAGATGTATTAAACTAAAATAAGGACACAAACATATTTAAACAATGCACTATCAAGTAACTCTTTTTTCCGATGAAAATAAGTACATGAATAGTCGGTGATAAAAATGAAAAAACAATCTTCCAAACCAAAAATATAAAAAAGTTAAATGGAAAAAGTGCAATTCTTTAGAAACAACCTTATTGAAGTGAAACAATCAAAGGAATATACCTTTTTAAAAAAGTTTATCCCAAGAAATCACCTTTTTAATTATGAGTGTGGGCACATTTTTTTAAAGTAATAAGATTTAAAAAAGAGATGCATCCACATATACATGTGAGAGCTACCAGGAATGGTTAGGAATTAGATTATAGTTAACTATTAGATAGGCTAACACTTAGTATAGAGCAGAGTATAGTGTGTGTGTGTACATATATATATATATATATATATCTATGTATGCATATGAAATTTTCAAGCAGAACATACCGCACACTGGGCCTTGATCTCCTCCAACGTAAGTAGCGGCCTTCCACAAAATTCATTCAATGATATCAAAACATCCAATACATCCTTGGCTTGTGTTTTGATCCCGCACCTCCACTCTTCCATCCTCCCTTCAATCACTGGATCATGATACTTGTTCAGGACACCAATCGCCTTCTTCATCACCTTCTCATGTCCATTCAAGTCCAACCACCTCAATCATGACACACAAAAAGCATAGAGAAGAGATAGAATGGCGAACAGGGCATTTACATGCTCCACCTACTCTTCCCCTGGTCCTCCATCTTCCCGCCCTTCACCACAGTACCTCTGGTTGAATATCATCTTCCCTATAGCATTTGCACTTTAGTGTCTAACTGCTGCTCTAACATCTACCATTTGGCCAGCAATGGAGCTTTTGCACTGGTTGTGTAGGAATCGAACGAGGTTGTCGGCTTCCTCCGTCCTCTTCTCAAGAAGCCACCAGCGCCTCTCCGGAGTCACTACCTTGGAGGTAATAATTCGCCTCATCATTTTCCATCGATCACCCCCATGGTTGCAACCGTCAAGAAGCCCGGCTTGAATACTCAGTTGCCATGGTGATGGGTCTGGAGGCGCAGATTGAATCCTGCTTTCTAGGGAACTCCCATGCAATCTCCGGGCAGGTGACGGGGATAACATGAACTTTTCCTAAACGAATACAAACGGTGTTCACGTTCATTTTCTTCATGTGGCCGAGAATCCCCCGGAAAGCTGGCCGGTGGAGGAATATCATCTGCAGGTGTCCGATCACGGGCCACGGTGAGGGGCCGGGCGGGAGCAAGCTCTTGGCAGTCTTCTTCCCCCTCCCGAACCTTCGCCAAAAGAAGATGAAGGTGGCCAAAATGCAGAAAATCATCGATGCCCACTCCCTGCCATTGCCATCGACTTAGGAGTTATCTGATCCATGATGATGATCATTACAAAGGCTCTTTGAACTTGCTTTCCCTTCTTTATGCTTAAATTATGGTTTTCGAAAACATTTATTATCTATCAAATGTCTTATGTATTTATAAAGTTCAAAGAATATAATAATACATTATCTGGGACGTGTATTTGTAGTAACTCTAGACCTTACGTCCGACCCTAAGATGAATAAATCGAAGTAAAAATATGTCTATCTCTTAACCTCGTGTATTTTAATACGGTGAATGAGGTAAGGATTCATAATGGTGTCTAATTAATTATAACTTGTCTCATTGTTTGTAAAGAAAAATTATTCTATGCACAAGTTCTTGTGCATTTGGGAGGTATCTCAAGATCTTAAACTCTGGGAAGTGTAACAGGTTTTTATTATTTAACTAAATCATTTTATTATGTAATTTATGTATCTTTTCTTACATATACAGCTATTGGTCGTCTTTAATGTTGTAAGATTTTAAACATACAAAAAATAATTTAATGGTAAAATTAGTTATGTTTTCACAAAACATTAAGCAAGCAAAGTGCTTATTATGTTCAATATTTTACCTTTTATGTGTAGTTTGCAAAATCCCAAATGGAAAATGCAAATTATATTGTATTTGTGTGTTATTTATATCATTTGCGAAATTCCTAATTAGTCATGTAAATTGTATAATTTGTGTGTTATGTATAAATTGTAAAGTTCACAACAGGTAATGTAAATCATAAATCATATGATTTGTGTGTTATATAATTGTGTATGAATTTATAAAATCTCCAACAAGTAATTCAAATTTATGGAGTTTGCATGTGTATGCTTATTGTGTATAATTCTTTTAGTTTGTTTAATAACCAAGTGATGAATCTGCTTATGTTAAACACACTAAAATCAAGACTTGCTCCTCAGATTTTATGGATATAAAGATATTGTTTTTCTTATTCAACCTATAAGAATATGAATTAGGTCATAACTGTTTTAAGTAACTCCTATTAAACAAAAGAACGTGGGTAATTGCCAAGAAGATTTTAATGCCTTTAAAGATTGGATATTATATAATCTTTTGATCTTGTTGGTATTAATTATTTTCTTTGTGTGAGATATGGCTATCAAAGTAAAATTAGAATTGAAGTTTTGAAGGAATACTAATTATCGACTAGGGATTTGCTGTAGCAAAGTGCTATAACAAACTCAATATAGCACTTGCATGATTGATTTAAATCTCTTTAATTACGAGTGTTAAAAAATATAATTGTAATAATTAAGTTAATCTCCTTCAATTAAGGAGATTTAAACCTATCATACAAGTACAATAGGGAGTTTGTTGTAGCACTTGCTACAACAAATCATCCCTTGCCCTAATCATCATATGGTCTACGTTTTAATGTCCAACATTTACTTTTGGATCTGAGTATGGCATTGAGATTGATGTCAATAAAATAATAAAAAGAATATGCTAAATATGGAAGTTGTATTTTTAGAAAGTAATCAAGGGGTTTCCTTTGGAACTAGTTGAGTTCTAGTTTATTTAGTTCTCCACCAGCTTTTTAAAAGTTTATCTTTAAATAATATTAATTGTGATTTTTTTAAAGTTATCTTAAATTTAATTAATTGCGGGACCGGAATTAACCACGTGCGAGGGAGAGGTCAAAACATAATGAGAATAAAAAAATCATTCTGTTATAATATATAGTAGATTTCATGGCCGATAGTATATATCTTTAGATAATCTTTTGAAATATATAGTGTTCAACGGTCATGACAATTTTCATAGAAAAGTGCTAATTTTAAGTTTGTATGGAGTGGTGTTGGATATCTTGAGTTTGAGTGGGACAACATGCAGCCAAAGTCCGAGTCAAGTCAAGTTTGAACCTAGGATGTGATTATATGCTTACTCTTAGTTTCCACCCTAATATCCCATAAACATCACGGTATATATTAATAATTGAAAATTCGATTGTAGTTTAATTGTATAATGGCATTGCGAAAAATTGGATATAATTTAAGTCGCACTTTCTGCAACTCTTCCTTCAATTGGACAATAATATTGTGCGTGTCAACGTTGATTTGTCATCGCATCGCAGATCCGAAATGTTGAATTTTTTGACTATTTTATTCAGGATTGTACCATTAATTAATGATTGCCTTCATGTTAAGTAATCGGTATATAAGAGGTAAGGTTGTGATAATGAACATTAAAAGCTCAATGTATACTAATCTTTTTTAGTAACTAACCTCATCTGATAATATAATCAGCCATACATAATTCAGATGAATCAAAACTGTGATTGTCAACCACCATTTCTAGCCTCATAGTTTTTATAGATATACTTTATTAGAGAGTCTGTCTAGGATTTGACTCAGAGTATTATTTTATTACTCTTTGCGATTTCTATTTAACGCTGCTTATTATTAGTGACTCGAATATTATGATTGACAATTTATAGATATATTGTGATTGTCAACGACCATTTCTAGCCTCATAGTTTTTATAGATATACTTTATTACAGAGTCTGTCTAGGATTTGACTCAGAGTATTATTTTGTTACTCTTTGCGATTTCTATTTAATGCTGCTTATTATTAGTGACTCAAATATTATGATTGAAAATTTACTTTCAATCAAGTCTCATATATAATAAGTGATCTTCCGAAATAAGGTACAATAAACCCGACTATAATTTAGTATACCCAGTCAATATATAAATATTTTTCTAAGTTATGTTTTAACATCCCCTCCTTAGCGCGATAACATTAACATAATGAAAACCCATGATCTCCATACATGAGTTGTACCAAGTGATCGAAGTTAACTAGGGGTGGACAAGTTACTAATTTTATTTTTAAAAATTCCTTTGTACACCACTAAATTTTTTCCTACCTCCACTTTAAATCTTTTTGGTCCAAAATATTATTATATAGGCATGATCCGTGGCCACTTCAATTAATCCATCAAACTTAAAATGGCCAAAAGCAAGAAATTTTGATAGTGCTCAAAGCATTACTCTTTATGTGCTTGACACCGATCCCAACACCTTGAGAGGCTCAACCATACCCGATGGCTAAATTTTTTAACATAATAATTAATTATCTTGGGGAAAAAAAATAATGAATCAAATTATGAAATAATCTTAAACCATCACCATTCAAAGCCGCATCCACATATATATAATTCATATCAAATTTAATGTCTTCATAAGGAAATTTAAAATTGCTTGTTGGGCAAATTAATTATTTGGTGGGTAAATGTCCGCTGATAAATGGGGCGTGGCCAATGCACGCAAGGGCTGGGCCAGGAAGAGGTTAGTCTTGGACTCGGACAAATCAATACGCGACACATTCTCGGACAGGCTCCAATTGAAGCATTGGAGAACCCTTGGCAACATCATGGTGGTCATGGCCGTGCCCAGCGGCGCCCCCATGCAGCCACGACGGCCAGTGCTGAAGGAGATGAACCGGAGGTCGGGCTTGGCAAGGTCGACATCCTCGCGATTGCTGAGGTATCGGTCAGGCTCGAATCTCAGTGGGTCGGGCCACACCTCGCCCACTGGCTGAGCAGGACATGGCTGCCCTATGGCGATGAAGTAGCCGGCAACGGTGGAGTCGGAAGGCCTCCTTTGCACAGGCCTTGATGTAGTTCAGCTGGGGGATGTCTGACTCTTGCACCAGTCTGGATTTGCCCGCCACCATATCCAGTTCGGTGACGGCCATGTGCAGCAGCTCTGGTTGATTGAGCATTTCGGCTAGCGTCCATTTTATTGTGTTTGATGGATTGTCAACTGTGGCGTAGATCAATTCCTAATCGAGATGATAAAAAAGTTAATATAATTCTGATAAGGTATTCATAAGAATATACAATGTATTATCCATCTATGTGTATGAATGGTTAAGTATTTAGATTATATTTAAATATAAAATACTTACATATAGTTCGGAGATGGTCTTCCTCTATTAATATAGTTGTAGTTAAGTATTTAGATTATATTTAATTACTAGATAGGCTAACACTTAACATAAATTAAGCACAATTAGGGTTGAGCAAAGTTTGGCCTTCAAGGAAATCAACCAAACCAAACCAAATTGAATTTGTCAGTTCGTTTCTGTTTTTTTTTTATTTGGCTCGGTTCCATGTTAGGTATTTTTTTTAGGCGTGTAAAAATTCGATTCTGAACCGAACCGAACCAAAATTGACCGAAAATTTGATTTTTTTTTTAAAAAGCATTAATATTCATGCTTTATATAGATTAAAATTTTATTTATTTATTTGTATTTTATTCGAGATGTTCAACATAATATCTATGTATAGAACATTTTTTTAATATGATTATGACGCTTATATAGTGTTTTAATTTTACTTATTATGGAAATCATAATTTATTTTAATCTAATTTTAGTAATTTTGGTTTGAAATAAACCAAATCGAATCCATCAAAATTTTTTAGTTCGATTTGGCTCGCTTTAGACTAATTTCAGGGGTCAGTTAGAAATTTGAGTAGTTAGAAAGCAGGTTCGGGTCAGTTATAAATTTGAGTAGTCAGAAAGCATGTTCGAAATTTTCAAAACATAACATACCGCACACTCGGCCTTGATCTCCTCCGTCGTAAGCAGCAGCCTTCCACAAAAATCCTTCAATGATATCAAAACGTCCAACACATCCTCGGCTTGTGTTTTGATCCCGCTCCTCCACCCTTCCATCCTCCTTTCAATCGCCGGATCATGATACTTGTTCACGACACCAATCGCCTTCTTCATCACTTTCTCATGCCCATTCAA
This sequence comes from Piper betle, assembly GCA_033002965.1. Taxonomy (NCBI): domain Eukaryota; kingdom Viridiplantae; phylum Streptophyta; class Magnoliopsida; order Piperales; family Piperaceae; genus Piper; species Piper betle. Next base: position 38,964 of record JAURVB010014308.1, on the reverse strand, counting down.
GTCCAACCACCTCAACCACGGCCCTCCATCTACATGCTCCACCTCCTCTTCACCCGGCCCTCCATCTTCCCTCCCTTCACCAAAATACCTCTGGATGAATATCATCTTCCTTATAGCATTTGCACAATAGTGTCTAACTGCTGCTCTAACATCTATCATTTGGCCAGCAATGGAGCTTTTGCACTGGTTGTGGAGGAATCGAACGAGGTTGTCTGCTTCCCCCGTCCTCTTCTCAAGAAGCCACCGGTGCCTCGCCGGAGTCATCACCTCGGAGTCAACAACTCGCCTCATCTTCGTCCACTGATCACCCCACAGTACAACTGCAACCGTCAAGAAACCCCGGCTTGAATATTCAGTTGCCATTGTGGTGGGTCTGGAGGCGAAGATTGAATCATGCTTTTTAAGGAACTCTCGTGCAATCGCTGGGCAGGTTACGGGGATAACATTAACATTTCCTAAACGAATGCAAACAATGCTCGCGTTCATTTCCTTCATGCGGCTGAAAATCCACTGGAAACCTGGCCAGTGGAAGAATATCTCCGGCAGGTTTCCGATGATGGGCCACGGCGAGGGGCCGAGCAAGAGCAAGCGCTTGGTGGTCTTCTTCCCCGTCTTGAACCTTATCTGCAGGAGGAAGGAGGCCAATGCGCAAAAATGGTGGGGAACACCATCCAGCCGTGGTGGAGGACGGAGGTGAAGTCATGCACCGCATCGAAGCCAATGCGCTTGCCATTGCTCTCGCCTTAGTGATCTGATACACGGTGATGATCAGCTTGCTTTCCATACTTAAAAGCACGAAAGGTGCACTCAGTTTTTTGTTTTGTCAACTGTTTGAGTACGGATGGATGGATACGTGGGGGAATTAGACAAAGAAGGGCAATGCTAGCCCGGCCCGTTGCCCGCCTAAAACCTGCATGCGAAATTGTCCACACACACAGGGCATTGCGACCCATGCGAAACATGCGAAATTGGGCAATGCTACCCATGTGCGAAATTTTCCACCACACACTCTTTTCTCATGTATTAGGCTTACATGTGGAGTATAGGGTTGTTAGTCAATCCTGATCATCGCCTTGCCCTCCTTCTCCATCACCAACACAGCCTCCGATGCGCACTACTGCCGAGATGACTGCACTTCACTTTTGATCTAATCCTTTATATGGCATCCAACGATCAAAAAGAAAGAAGAGAAAGACTTTGCATTCACTTTTCTGAACACGAAGACGGAGTCAACTGTCGCCCCCTATGATCCAATCATGTGCAGCGGAGTACGACTTCCAACCCTCCCCTTTATCCAGGAGCACGAGTTCGATGACTAGGCATGACCTCATTGGGCAGCGGTGGGGCAGCGAGGATGCAGACGGCCAGCGAGGTGGTGGAGATGATCGTGGTGCTTGACTCAGCAATGCAGAGGATGATCGTGATCGAGGCCGACGGCAGCTCGCGAGGTAGGCATCTTGGTCATGTTTGACGACAAGGAGTTCCTCCACGAGTTCGACGATGAGGAGCACAACTTCCAACCCTCCCCTTTGGCCAAGGCTTCTTCTTTGATCCCATGTATTGCCCTTTCAGGGTTATATGTTCTTGCTAAGTTTTGTTTTCTGCTTCATAGCAGCTAAATTTGTTGATGGTATTCTGAAAATTTGTTCTTTTGTCTGTCTTTTTATTACTGTCTATTGTGACTTCTATAAGATCTTCTATATGGTTTGTAAGTATCAACATTGTTACCTTGTTGCAGCTAGCAAAATCTCAAAAATTGAACCTCCTTGACATGGAGGGAATGAGTTGTGTTTTGATAAACATCTTATAGATAAGTTATACCTCACCTTATCCTAACAGATTTATACAGATCTTTCTCCTAACTTATTTCTGTAGACTTCATCCTCGTCTTTATCCTGACAAATTGTAATTATATTATACAGATTTTCCTCCTATAATTCTTGTAACTAATTCCTTAATATGTACTTTGTTTGTATATGAATAGAAAAATCTTTCAGTAAGGAGAGTTTATTTATTTCATGGTATCAGAGCTTTCATCTCTCAATCCAATGGCCTCTCCTACTGACTCCACTTTTGGCGACTCTGTCTTAATTCCCACTACTATCAACTTTCATGTGGTAACATATATTTCCCAGGACATCTCTCTTAAACTTACGAGAGAAAATTTTATTCTTTGGAAAGCCCAAGTCCTCCCTTTCTTGTGAACTCATCGTCTTGTGGGATTACTCTATGGTACCTTCCTGAAGCCCACACATCCTGTTGAAGATGTCGATAAATGGGTACGTCTTGATTAAATGGTCCTTGTCTGGTTGTTGGGGTCACTCTCTCCACAAGTTCTTTCTCTAGTGGTTGACAAACCCACTTCTCAAGCTGCTTGGATTGTTCTTGAGACCTCTTATGGCCTACTGTCTAGAGCCCATATACAGTAGTTGAAGTCTGAACATCAGTGCCTTTGAAAGGGTACTTCCTCCATTCCTGATTTTATTGATCATGCCAAGTCCATTACTTTAGCATTGGCTAGTGCCGAGAAACCTATTGATGATGACGATCTTTAGCTCTGTGTGTTACAAGGATTGAGATTGGAGTTTGATCCCATCGTTGCTGCAATCAATTCCAGGGTCGAGCCTCCTACCTTTGATGAGGCTTGCAGTCTCCTTCTTGATTATGAATTGCGCCTCTCATCCTCATCTCCCACAACACCTGTTGCAGCCTTCTCTGTTGTTCCCTTGCCTGCCCCTAGCCCTATTGGTGCTCCTATTTATGGAGAGGTATCTTCCCAGACTTTTGGCGGGCGCACCTCTGGTAGTCGTTCTTCTCGTGGTGGTAATCGTGGTCGCATATCTACTAGCCGCGGACGTGGGCATTCCTCCCAGTGGTCCCCTTCTTCTGCCCATGTCGTCTGTTATTGGTGTGGTCATCCTTATTATAAGGCTAACACATGTTGGGCTCCTCATGATGTGGTGAATTCTTCTAAAGCTCTTAATGCTATGAGTATATCCAATCTCGTCTGATCCAAATTAGTATCTTGACACTGGTGCAACACACACTAAGACACCCTTGGCTGATGATGTCTCTAGTAAGACCCCTTACACTGGAACAGATAATATTATGGTTGGTAATGGTGTTGGCCTCCCCATATCTTGTAATGGTTACATTTCTTTACCCTTATTCTAGTGAATCTCATTTATCATGCAAAGCCTTACATGTTTCACAATTAAGCAAGCGTTTTTTGTCTGTTACTCAGATTACTCGTCCTAATAATTGCTATTTTGTATTCACTTTTTCTGGTTATGTCATCAAGGAAAGCAAGACAAGGAAGTTACTCCACCAAGGAAAGATTGATGGCGATCTTTATCTATTGCCAGCATCGTTCAATGAAGTTAGTTTTACAGCAAATAAAGTGTCAGCTGATATTTGAGACTCACGTCTTGGCCATCCTTCTCTCAAGGTTGTCCAACTACGGCGAGTCTTGGGCTCTTCACCATTACCAACTTCACCTTATTCTAGTTGTCAATTTGGCAAGAGTTATCGTCTGCCCTTCTCTTCAACGGAGTCTTGATCGACTATTTTAAATATTGTGCATTTTTATGTTTGGGGACCGGCTCCTACATCATCTTTAGATGGTTTTCATTTTTACTTGATCTTAGTTGATGACTTCAGCAGATTTTCTCTTGGTAAGGAGAGTTTATTTATTTCACTTATGGTTGTGCTTTTTGAACTTTTTGTATTGTATTGCTAATTTCTTTTGGGGTTTTTTTTATTTGTTTTTTAGCACAAAGGAGTTGAAGGTCAACACACTTTGTTGCAGTGTAAGAGCTAGTTTATGTTTGAGATTTTGTTGTGTGTTCTGATTGTTGGGGAGATGACTTTTTTTAAACCTATTTTATGGCTATATTTTGGGAATTTTTTAGTATATTAAAGAAGTATAGCTAATTCCTGTTTGAAATTAATTGTTACTTGTTTAAATAATATAGAACTGGAAATTAATACTCTTTGGTGCAGTGTAAGAACTAGTTTATGTGTGAGATTTGGTTCATTCTTTTGATTTTGGAGGAGAGAATTTTTTCGTTTTTACCCATTTTAATATTTTTGGAAATTTTATTGCAGTAAAGCGGTAAAGCTAATTCCTGTTTGAAATTTGTGTTATTTGTTTTAATAATAGAAGGTTGGACATCATCTTTGTTTTTGCAATGCAACAGATAGTTCTTGTTCGAGATTAAGTTATTTGTTCTGATCATTGGTGGAGATATCTTGTTCCTATTGACGTATCTGATGGATGTACTTGCTTCTTTATTTTATGGGAGATAGCATATGAAATGGGCGATGAGGTTGAGGGTTGCTCTGTACATAGCTGAGGCTTTGGAATATTGCAGAAGTAAAGGGCGGGCCTTGTACCATGATCTTAATGTGTACAGAGTATTGTTTGATCAGGTGGACAAATTGGTGGGTGGCTGTGTTGGGCTGTGAGAGTTGTGAGTTTGAGTGTGTTTTTTTACCATTTTTATTGTATGATTTAATTTAACATTTGGTAGGACGGAAACCCAAGGCTTTGGTGCTTCGGACTAATGAAGAACAGCAAGGATGGCAAAAGCTACAGCACCAATTTGGCTTTTACACTCCTGAGTACGTACAGACAGGTATACATTGCCTATTAGATATAGTTCAACTTTCATTAATTTCTGGACCAGGCCACATTTGGCTATCAGTTGCTTCATTACTTAATTTGATCCAAATTGGTGTATGGTTTTAAGGTATTGTTAAATTTGTTGTCATTTACTCTTTTGTTTTGATCAAACTGACCAAAACATTAGATCATTTTTTGTTCTTGCTGTTCTGACGTAGGGTGAACCAGTTTCAATATGATTCCTCTTTAATGTTTTGTTCTGCTCCCAGATTTTCTGAATTATAAGTGTGATGATCATATCAGCTTCAGAAATGCAAACTGATGAAAATTTTCTTTCTTCCGTTTATTTGGAAGAGTGATTGCTGAAAGTGTTGTTTATAGTTTTGGCACTTTGTTGCTTGACCTTCTGCAGGGTAAGCATATTCCCCCAAGTCATGTAAGTTCTTCATTTTACAAATCAAGTAGTTCATATATAATTCAGCAAAGCTTCCTCAACATTTAAGGCATTCCTCATGGGCACACTTTGTTGAAATTTAATTTGTTTTCATTGATGTATTACATAACTTAGTTTCTGATACACTTACTTTCCTTATAGGCTCTTGACCTGATTTTGGGAAGTAATTTCTTGTACTGATGGATTCTTGCTTGGAGGGCCATTTTTCCAATGATGATAGAACTGAATTAGTGCGATTAGCCACTCGATATTTGCAATTTGAACCTCGTGAGAGGCCAAGTGTGAGAATGTCGTTATAGAGTTGCATTCCCCGCCAGACCCCGGCACTTTGCTGCCCATCTCGGAGAACTCAATGATTGATTGAACTCCTAAAATGTAACGTCTAAATCCTGGCTTAGATTTTACCCGGATAATATTATCAGTAGTGGGAATTGGATTGAAGACAAAAAAGAAGAAGGAAAGATTGTAAACTATGAAGAATATGCAGTGAAACTCTAGTAGCTATCTTTCCCACCGAAACTGTCAAATATCAATTTTATATCGAAGCAATTTTGCAAACATACACAGCAGGTCCATGAATGTGAGCAGCAATTTGTCAACTTATTATGTGTCACCTCCAGTTCTCCGGAGTCCCACCATGTGTTGTAATCAAGGAGCAACCTCAAAGACCTGAGCAACAAAATTTCCAGTTTAGTACTCTGCGAAGTTGATAGAATGATAATTCACACTTTCATAGAGATAGCATGTTTTATTTTTTACAACATCACAAGTTTGCAAAGTAGAAGGATCATGAAAATGTCTTGTTATCTCAGTGGCAACTGAGAGATGCCCCTTCTTTCCGGTCTTATCACCTTGCAACTTCAACTGCGTAAGGAAGGGAGATGGGCTATGTAATGTAACCCAGCAAAAAATAAAGAGAAGTTATCAAGAAAATAACCCCCTTGTAATCTCGTTTGTGGACATTGAAACCTCTTGGCTGCTGTCTCAATACTAGAGATTATTTCATTTGCAGAGCTTTGAGAAGTGAAACGTGCTTCTCTTTTACCAGGCCCTGAAAAAAATGAAAGCATAAGATGATGAGATGGTCAGAAAACTTAGCAATTCTTTTGCCCATATACATAAAGAATTCATAAGTAAAAAGGAGGCTAAAGTAAACCATTTGCATCTCAAATAAGTTAACCCTGAGACCTGGAGATCAGCTCAAAGGCATTCATATACTCAGGTTACTCTTTCTTTTCGGTGACTTGGTGTTCCTATGACAACGTAAGAAAAACTTGACAATCAAACACAACACAGACATGGATAGTAACAGTTTCATTCAGCCATAAATCCTAAAATAGGTAGATCATCTTCATCGCAGCGATTTAATTTTTTATATGACAGAATCATTCTATCATTTGAATATAGAGAACCATTTAACATAATCAATGACAATTAACATAATCAATCATATTAAAATGGGTAAAAACGAAAAAATTCTCTCCTCCAAAACCAAAAGAATGAACCAAATCTCAAACATAAACTAGTTCTTAGACAGCACCAAAGAGTATTAATTTCCAGTTCTATATTATTTAAACAAATAACAAATAATTTCAAACAGGAATTAGCTATACTTCTTTACTATATTAAAAAATTTCCAAAATATACCCATAAAATAGATTTTAAAAAGTTATCTTCCAACAATCCGAACACACAACAAAATCTCAAACATAAACTAGCTCTTACACTGCAATAAAGTGTGTTAACTTCAACTCCTCTCTGCTAAAAAACAAATAAAAAAATCCCAACAGAAATTAGCAATACAACACAAGAATTTCAAAAAGCACAACCATAAGATGTTAATCATAAAACAACTCATTCCCTCCATGTCAAAGAGGTTCAATGTTAGAGATTTTGCTTGCTGCAGCAAAGTAACAATGTTGATATTTGCAAACCATATAGAAGATTTTATAGAGGCCGCAATGGACAGTAATAACAAGACAGACAAAAGAACAAATTTTCAGAATAGCATCAACAAATTTAGCTGCTATGAAGCAGAAAACAAAACTTAACAAGAATATATAACCATGAAAGGGCGATACATGGGATCAAAGAAGAAGCCTTGTCCAAAGGGGAGGGTTGGAAGTTGTGCTCCTCATCGTCGAACTCGTGGAGGAACTCCTTGTCATCAAACATGACCAAGATGCCTGCCTCGTGAGCTCCTCCAGCAACGCCCCGGAGCCGCCATCAGCCTCAATCATGATCATCCTCTGCATCGCTGGGTCGAGCACCACGATCTTCTCCACCACCTCACTGGCCGTCTCCTCCTCACCGCCCGCCCCACCCGATGAGGTCATGCCTCGTCGTTGAACTCGGACTCCTGGCCAAAGGGGAGGGTTGGAAGTTGTACTCCGCCGCACATGATCGGATCACAGGGAGCGACCGTCGACTCCGTCTTCGTGTTCGGAAAAGTGAATGCAAAGTCCTTCTCTTCTTTCTTTCTGTTCGTCGGATGCCATATAAAGGGTTAGACCAAAAGTGAAAGCACAGCCATCTTGGCGGTGGTGCGGCACTGGAGGCAGCGTTGGCGACGGGGAAGGAGGGCAAGGCGATGATCGGAAAAGGAGGGGGGCTTGGGTTGTTGGATATAATATGGATGACTATCTTCTCCTTGTACGCTGCTGCGATAGAAAAACAAGAGTGTGCAGGAGTGTTACCCGATAGAGGGAGATTGGGAGATTGACTAGTTTTGGGGTGACTAGAGGAATATTTTTTTAGTTACCTTTAATCTGGGCTATCCGACATATCTATTTTACAACTTGAGGGCAGCACTGCGGGCGTGGGTGCTGAGGGCGTGGCAACGCGATTGTCAAGCCAGCCGAGAACATTGTCAAGGCGGGTCGGGCAGCGGAGCCAGTAGAGGCCAGCGAGCATGGAGGAGCCAGTCCTCAAAGAGCCAGTCCCTCCATCGCACCCCCACCATCAACCTCTAGATCCCCAACCACGACGTTGCTGCCGTCCTCAGCCGCACCCACACCTGCGGCGCCGCCCTCAAGTCCTTCCTCCTCGCTGTCAACCTCCACATCCCTGGCAGCGACGTCGCCACCACCCTCCACCTTGTCCACAGCTGCGGCGCCGCCCTCAAGTACTTCCTTCTCGCTGCGTGTAATGACTCGCCCGTTCCGTGAGCCACAAGCCAGTGTTACTATATGAAACTAAATGTCTCATAAATTAATTTTTCATTAATTTTTAAATTTTTAAATAAATCCGTAACAATAAATTTAATATACAAATGCTCGAAATAATCTAAGCCCCATAAACTGAACCAAAATCCCACTGCCATACAAATAATCTCGAGAAAAGAATAGTCCAATAATAGAGTCCTCTAGCTGTTCCTACTCTACCCATCCTTCCATGCTCATACTTGCAGAGGCAATTCCACATTAGACTAAGTCGTATAATTACAAAAAACAATTAATATATTCCAAAATATCTGAATTACATCTTTTAGTGATTATGAGGCTATGCCGAGCTCTTAATTTGCTGAGAGGGGCGGCCACACCATCCAGCGACAATCCCATATATGTGCACACACGCTATATGGACCTCAGCCTATAGTTACCGATATTTACCATTGACTCACCCTCTCGGTATCACAAGTGCATCTTGCACCACTGCGCCATGTCACCTCGATTACGCTGGGTGTATGGTGGTCGAATATGAACTCAAGTCGACCAAGACTCCACATAGTAATTTTTTATAAGGGTGCTGCCCTGTATCAGACTGAGCCAATTCTTTGAACCTGATTTCGCTCGGCGCATAGTGATCGAATATGGACTCAGTCCACATTCCGACCAAGACTCTCAAATCAAAATATATAACATTTCAAGTAATTATACGAAGCTGAAATTGTGATAAGACATCCGCAACTACAAGACATGATCCTAATATGAATATAACTTCACTAAAGCCAAATGTGCTCACAAACTATCCAGAGGATGTTTCATTTAACAATAGAACTCTCTTTTATATAGAAGAATATGTGTGGAATTAAAGAAGTCATTATATTAAATTTTATTAATATGTGTGGAATTCAAGAAGTCATTACATTAAATTTTATAGAAAAGAACGTAATCATTCATAACTATATCATTTGTGTGATAATGAAAGGTCAAAAACATACTATTAAGTGAATACGAATGGGTTATAAATGATATTGATTCTTAAAAATTTATTTAATTAAATATTTTTATGGTTCGTTTGAAGATTTATAAAACCCTAAATAAAATAACCTAATTATTTTTTGGGGGTTTTATACCGCAACGTTGTCACCACCCTCTGCCGCACCCATGCCCGTGGTGCCGCCCCTCCGGGGACCGGCTCCTCCACCCCATCGGTGTCAACTGGCTTTTATACATGCTTTCCCCCTCAATGTGTACGATTCTTGAGATAAGCCATTATAAACTAGTTAGTTAAATCATTATAGATCTCATAGTCTTCACTATTTTTACAAGTTAGTTTTGATCATAATTCTTAATATTTTATTGTGATAATCATTGTAATTATATCGCAACAGACAATGGCTCCTCAAGAAGGCTTGGAAGATTTCTATGGTTGTCAATGTGGATGATAACTAAATAGAGTCTATATTGAATTGCCGATTGATATCCCTTTGGTATTTTTTACATGTTGACTAATTTGGGTATATATTGCTCACCAATTTATGGTGTTCCCGATCTATCCGTGTAAAATTTTTTGTTCTCTCAATGATTATTTTATGATTGATTATAATAATTTAATCATCGTTGACCGATGGAGCAGGTTATTGGCTGTGTAACTATCTTTCCTTAATCTTAGAAAAGGTTTTTATGTTAAAATTGTATGTCTTTTTATATGTTGTTGTGTTTGTGTTCGTCATTTGGTATTATGTTTCTATATGATTTTGTGATGACACTAACCGGTAGAATTGGGATTGAAATTTAAAATTCCCAAACAAAAGTAGTGGCATTTGGTGCTTTCAGTGGCCAAGATGGCATTGACGTCGATAACTCACCGGATTTGGTTTCTGCAGTCGTCAACGGTTGTGGCACCTCTGGTGCACATGATGTTTAAGTGTATGCCGGGGTGCACCACCAACGCCCAAGAGAAGTTGTAAGTTTAACAATAATAAAACATAGATGACTTTCTATTTTAACAAACGAAGGTGACTACTGACTAAGTTCTATTATTTTTTAATTTTATTCAAAAATGACTTTTAGAGTAATAATACTTGAGTTGCCGTTAGTGAGCATTCATTTACGCTTCAACAATATGAGGTATACCGGAAATGATGGATGCTTTGACCACGTATGCTGTACAATATCGTCATCTTCAAAATCAAATTATGAGCTGGTCGTAGCCAATCCATGAAACAACATTCCAAGACTATTTATTAGAAATTATCGTTCTTTTTCTTTTTTCTGGATAAAAAAGTCTCTAGCCAGTCCCTCGTTAAAATTAAGATAATCCACATAGTAAAATTTAAACACGGCTGGACTAGACTTCTAATATGCTTAGTAATACAAAAATAGTAGAAAAATATGGCCCTCCATTTCGTATAAAGGATTCCACTTTTCCATGTTCTTTTTATTTGATAGAGATTCTGTCTGACATATTGAATAATATTCCATGACAACCAACTCATTAATTTTAAAAGCAACCCATTTGCTATCTATCATTTGATTTACTTACCTTAAAAATGTTACTCTAGTTAAGATGTACCTTGTATACTAAAAATCAGCTAAGCATTTTACTTCGGATCTTTCGCCGAGCTCATTCAGTCAAACCTGATTGAACTTCAGACGTCGAGTGTCGAATTTGAGCTTCAAGACATGCGATGAAACCCTAGCCGTCGCCAATTACCGATGAAGCGAGGTATAATTTTCTTTAATTTAATTATTTAAAATCGATGATTATTAGCACAACATGGTAGGATTGATGAGTTGACATGCAAGATATTTTTATTGTAAATAAAAAATATATATGAATTTTCTGATTTAAGTGTATTAAAATGAATACTAAGGAATTAATTTGGTAAACTAAGTAATTATCGTAATCTAATGCAATGTAACTTATAAAAACATAATAAAATCGGGTTGAATAGAATGAGCTAGGGATATTTTATTGTGATAAGGGTTCTTGTTTGTTTGATGGATGATGATTGTGTTGTAAGTATGATGTTCATGATGAGTTTAATGCATCGTTCAGTGAATGGGCGTTAGCTTTTAAATTTGATGTGTAGGTATTGAGTAGGAGTTTGCCACATAGGTGCGTAACCACGATTGGAGCTTCTACCAGGTCTGTTTAGGACTCGGTCTCGATTTATTGTCTCATTCTATCGTGTTTTGTTTATAAATGGAAAGTGGATGTTTTGAGTGGTGGATTTATTGTATCCCACTTCACATGGGCCTTTGGGCCTATTTTACTAAATTTCTTACCGAGGCCTACATATAAGTAGTTTTCGTGTTTTCAGTGAGATGTGTGACAAGGGCAACCCACGAGCATGTCTTGAGATAGGGCTTGTGTTGTCAAAGCGGGCTCTAGAACTGGTGAGCATTCGCTCCATTCCCAAGGGATCCTGATAACTCCACCTTTGAGATCCTCAAACCCGGAGAAGTGTGGAGGTTTACGGGTATTGTTGTGCAGCACATGTCTATACTTGTGGTTTAAAAGGGTACTGAAGGCGCCTGTCTGAGAGTACTCAACCTCTGTACTTAAGGCCAGGAGTAATACGGAGGTTGTAGAGGGCTGAGAGGGAAAAAAGGGAAAGAGAATGATTTTCCCACGTAAAGAGATACTTTAAATGGCCAAGGAAAGAGAATGATATAGAAAAGGGGATGCTGCCGCCCGAGGTTGATGGCTCCCATTATTGCCCTTGTGAGAGTTCTTGAGGAAGAGTATATTAGATTTTTATTCACACGAGGGTCAGCTCTCCTGGGTCATAATGATATAAGTTATTTCTGGACTGATCATGCTCGCTACTGATATCTTTCTATCATATATGTAGGTGAGAATCACGAGGAATAAGCGTTGTCGGGATTGCAGAGGAGCAGCACCGAAATCACGCCCACATGTACCTCCCTAGTGTAGGTAATGATGATGGTGTGTATTGAACTGTGTGGATGAAATTGATAATCTATTCTGTGAATTTATTATAAATATTCTGCTTGTGAATGAAAATGGAAAGTGGATAATGAACTGGGTGAGCTACGGAGAGAATACTAGAATGTAAAAATATTATGTGTTTGGATTGTGTTTTTTATATTTATTGTTATAAATATATATTGCTTGCCGTTGAGAGGGTGGCCTCTATTACACTTTTGGGGGAGACTTTGTCTATTTTGTTTTTAAAAATAGATATTTCTTTCAAACTTTTCGTTTGTTTACTTTGTTTGTATGATTGTTTGCACATGATGGCATGCATGTAGGACAATGTTAGAACCTAAACATCACATCCATTTTTTGCATGTGACATCACCATCTTAAAACGCCGAGGGTAGATCCGGGTCGGCTTAACCGAATCAAGTAGATTAGCGAATTGTTTGGTCACTGGTAACATTTCCAGGTTGGTTCACGGGAAAACCGAAACAAGGTGTTACAATGCTTGGTATATTTTCAAAAAAATAATATTAGCTGATGTGGATATTCTTCTGTCATCTCAAATAAACAAGTATATGCCAACAAATTAAATAATAAGTGGTCATGTTATCTGATTAAAAAATATAGCATTGTCGAAACCAAACATTTCATGCTTAAAAAAGTTAAGGGTCATTTGGGAGTTTGAATAATTTTTATGTAAGACAATTTACATTGGGCATTTAATATAAATATTTGGTTTTGATCTTAACAAAATAATATTTATTAGAACTTTTTAACTACAAATTTGTAGATGTTTTTTACTAAGTTTTTAAATCATTAATTTATTATATATTTATTTATCATACTTTATTTACAAGGGAATATTTTTAATGTTACATATTTTATATTTTATTTTCAATAAAATTTAAAAAAGTTTGTCAGACATAACCTATGCGTTGTGTGGGTTTAGGCCGCCGATTATAAGGACAACTTAGATGAATTCTTCAAAAAAGCTAACGGCGCCGACGGACAGTGTGATCGTGCCGGCCATGTTGCAATTATATATATATATATATATATATATATATATATATAGGTAAAAACACAAATGCTGTTATCGCTCACGCCTTATGGTCTAGACTTGGTAGTAAATCTATTATGCACTCTTTTTCGTTTCTTTGAATAAATATAATTGTCGATCAGTACTTTAGTCATTCTAAAAGGTTTTCCTACCTTGGGTAATAATGCAATGTGCACATTTCTCTTATATATAATCACAAAAATAATTTCTCATTGTTTAGGAAAGCTCTATTGAAAAAACCAAAAACCGTCTTTTATATGCAGGTATTTTATATGCTGAGTGCAGACAATGGAAAAAATGCAGACTTCCATTCATCACATAGAATTTTGATTTTGAATCTGAACTCACATCATTCAAAAAAATAAAAATCTGAAATATAATGAAGACAAATTATATGCATAATTAACGAAGAGACATCCAGCATTTGCCTTAAGAGTTTCAACGCATTCCGTTTCATAACCTATTCGTTGATTCCTAACCTTAATAGCTTGCTGTGGACGTAAACAACCGCAAGAGAATTTCGAGGTTGTTATGAGCACGAACCAAGTTGTTTGCATAAGACACTCCAAAGAAGAACACAGAAAAGGGGAGTGGAAACATCAGATTGTCATCAACCGCGTAACACATTCCCTCATCCAGAAGCTTACGGTACTGAACACTAATCGTTTTTATATTTAACTTTCTGGCAACCTACAACATTCAGAATCCAATGGCATTTCATTACAGTTTAAATATCTGATAGTATTATTTTTTATTTTTAGTCACGGGTACCCCTTGATTTGGGTGAGAAATTGGTAAATAAAAAATAATGGGTTGGTTTGGGTGGAACAAGGCTCGCGGGTGCGTTCGATTATAAAAACAGACAATCTTTGTTTCAAAAATAAAATAATATCACTCGTAGTCTGCTGTCGACGGCCAAGGTGGCCAGGGGATCATATTTGGCCAACTAGGGGTGACTAGATCTAAAGTGGACATGTTCATTCAGCTAGATTTGGTCGCCTGACCGCAGGTGGTGGTTAGAAGCAAGTCGCACATGATTTTTTTAATATAGGTTAGATTTGGGCCATTTTTTTAATCGAAAGGCACATATGGGTGTTTTATTTCACCCAAATTGACCTGCCATTTTTTATTTACTAATTTCTCACCTAAATGGATGGGTATTTGTGATTTTATCATTAAATGATAAGACTGTGATGGAATATCATTGGATTGTGAATATGTAGTGTATGTTTTCGCCATTAAATAATAAATTTATCTTTCCGCAAGAAGCCTAAGATAAACAAATATACAGATAAAAGTAACAACAAAAAAACAGTATTTTATGCTTTGTATACTTGATCGTGTAAAAAAACAAAGCAACAAACAAAACAATTACTAGAATTTGATTTGTTAGTATAAGGCTTTAAGCTTTCATCGGAAAAGAAAGGCAGATGCCTAATGATGGCGGCAAGGAAGTGAGAGTACTATCATCCATAAGAGAGCTTACTCTTTGTTTAATGTTGCCGCTGCTCACATGAACTTAGCCAATTGTGGCAAATCAATCGTGTAAACTGTAAACCCTTTGGTTTCTTTGAATAAATAATTGTTTATCACTAACCAGAATTAAGAATGCCTAACCAACTAGTTTCATAATTATGAACGTGGACCGTATCTCGCATGGCGGCCATGGAACAATGTTCTGACGCTGTTGAAGATGGAAATCCCTCACATATCAGTTGAAGATGCTACCAATTTTTTTATTAGGAACATGGTGGCCATGGACCAATGTTGTGACGCTGTTGCGCTATGCTTCACCCACCATGCGGAGTTCACGGATATTCTCGCCAACACGTAGAAAGACATGGTAATTCTCCATGAGAACGGCATCTTGGTTTCTGCCCCGTATGGGCAGTGATGAGGATGTTGCTCCCCTCTTCAACAGGATATGCAAAGGGGTGGTCATCTCTAGCCATGGTAACTATCTAAGCAACGTCAAGAAAGATGTGAACGATCAGCGCGCGGTTAAGATTCATGGCCGGAGGGCGAAGTTAATGCATGATTATTTCAGTAATCCCTGGGAAGTTCCGTCTTTGGTGGCTGCCGTTGTTTGCTTCTGCTGACTGTGGCACAAACGGTGTTTACAGTGCTGCCCTACTATTCGCCACCATTCAAAACATGACGAATAGAATATAAAAAGCAACTTAATGGTTGCATGGTCTTCTTTGTTGCTCTAAGTTCTCCTGTATTTACTCCATATTCAAGTATTGTTATGCTAGAAATTAAGCTGTTATATAATATTTTGTTTTTGGCCTCCTTGCTTTCCGATTTATGATCTAATTTTAATACCACAAGGCTTTATGGACAAAAAAATCATGCCTCAAAAATCGGCCAGCTGGGTAGGGGCTCCACCCCTGGGCATACCTCTGTTCAGGCCAGAAATACTCGGTGTTGGTGTTGGACCCGCTAATGAGATGGAAGGGAAGGTGAGATGTCGGCATGGTTTAATCAGTCGCAATATTTAAAACCGTAAAGCGTCTACTTATTCCCGTTTTAAATTTTGCAATCAGATGATATTTCGGTCATAAAAGTCCTTAAGGACCCACCTTCTATGACCACCATATTTAGTCACAATTTTGGTTACGAAGTTCTTTAGTTTTTTTATTACTATATTAAATTTAATATTTTATAAAAATTAAAATTTTCAATGTTCTTTGTAATTCTAAGAGTTGCAGTGGCTGAAAAAATCACGTTATTTCTATATAACCATTAAATACCACAATTCCTGAGATTTAAAAAGTAGAAAAAAAGATTGTGGCTTTGCATGTATATATAACACTAAATTTTAAATTGCACAACTCATTGTGCAAATTAATTATTTGGCGGATAAATATCCGCCGATAAACGGGGCGTGGCCAGTGCATGCAAGGGCTGGACCAGGAAGAGGTCGATCTCAGACTCGGACAGATCAATACTTGACACGTTCTCGGGCAGGCTCCAATTGAAGCATTGGAGCAACCTTGCCAGCAACATGGTGGTCATGGCGGTGCCCAGCGGCGCCCCCATGCATCCACGCCGGCCAGTGCTGAAGGAAATGAACCGAAGGTCGGGCTCGGCCAGGTTGACATCCCCACCATGGCTGAGGTGTCGCTCAGGCTCGAATCGCAGTGGGTCGGGCCATACCTTGGGGTTGCGGCCGAGGCCCACCCGGCTGAGCAGGACATGGCTGCCCTTGGGGATGAAGTAGCCAGCAACGATGGCGTCCCGGCCGGAGACATGGGGGAGGTTGAAGGGGGCGATGGGGTGGAGTCGGAATGCCTCCCTTGCGCAGGCCTTGATGTAGTTCAGCTGGGGGATGTCTGACTCTTGCACCAGTCTGGATTTGCCCACCACCGTATCCAGTTCGGCAACGGCCTTGTGCAGCAACTCCGGGCGGTTGAGCATTTCGGCTAGCGTCCATTCTACTGCATTCGATGGATTGTCAACTGTGGCGTAGATCAATTCCTAATCAAGATGATAAACAAGTTAATCTTATTCTGATAAGGTATTTATAAGAATATACAAAGGTATTATCCATCTACGTGGATGAACGGTTAAGTATTTAGATTATATTTCAATATAGAATACGTAAATATAGTTCGGAGACGGCCTTCCTCTATTAATGTAGCTATACTTAAGTATTAAGATTATATTTAAGTATTAGATAGGCTAACACTTCACATAAATTCAGTACAATAAAGGTTGAGCAAAGTTAGGCCCATATTGAGGAAATCGACCGAACCAAACCGAATTGAATTTGTCGGTGCGGTTCCGGTTTAAAATTTTTATAATATGATTGCGATAGTTAAATAGTATTTTAATTTTATTTGTTGTGAAAATCATAATTAATTTTAATCTAATTTTAATAAATTGGGTTCCAAATAAACCAAATCGAATCGATCGAAAATTTTCAATTCGCATTTGGCTCGGTTTAGGCTAATTTCAGGTTCTGGTCAGTTTGAAATTTACGTAGTTAGAAAGCACGTTAGGAAATTTTCAAAACAGAACATACCGCACACTGGGCCTTGATCTCCTCCATGGTAAGCAGCGGCCTTCCACAAAAATCCTTCAATGATATCAAAACGTCCAATACATCCTCGGCTTGTGTTTTGATCCCGCCCCTCCACTCTTCCATCCTCCTTTCAATCACCGGATCATGATACTTGTTCACGACACCAATCGCCTTCTTCATCAACTTCTCGTGCCCATTCAAGTCCAACCACCTCAACGACGGCACATAATCCGAAGCACAAAAAGCATAGAGAAGCGAAAGAACAGCGAACAGGGCATCTACATGCTCCACCTCCTCTTCCCCCGGCCCTCCGTCTTCCCTCCCTTCACCAAAGTACCTCCGGTTGAATATCATCTTCCTTATAGCATTTGCACTATAGTGTCTAACTGCTGCTCTAACATCTATCATTCGGCCAGCAATGGAGCTTTTGCATTGGTTGTGGAGGAATCGAACGAGGTTGTCTGCTTCCCCGTCCTCTTCTCTAGAAGCCACCGGAGCCGTGCCGGAGTCATCACCTCGGAGGCAACAACTCGCCTCATTTTCTTCCACTGATCACCCCACGGTACAACTGCAACCGTCAAGAAACCCCGGCTTGAATACTCGGTTGCCATGGTGATGGGTCTGGAGGCGAAGATCGAATCATGCTTTTTAAGGAACTCTCGTGCAATCTCCGGGCAGGTTACGGGGATAACATGAACATTTCCTAAACGAATGCAAGCAATGCTCGCGTTCATTTCCTTCATTTGGCTGAGAATCCACCGGAAAGCTGGCCGGTGGAGTAATATCTCCGGCAGGTTTCCGATGATGGGCCACGGCAATGGGCCAGGCGGAAGCAAGCGCTTGGCGTTCTTCTTCCCCGTCTTGAACCTAAGCTGCAGGAGGAAGGAGGCCAATACGAAGAAAATGGTGGTGAACACCATCCAGCCGTGAAGGAGGACGGAGTTGAAGTCATTCACCGCCATCGACGCCCACTGCCATTGCTATCTGCTTAGTGATCTGATACATGGTGATGATCAGCTTGCTTTCCTTACTTATAACACCACAGGTGCACTCAGTTTTTTGTTTTGTCATACATGGTGATACGTTGCCGAAATTGTCCACCACACACAGGGCAATGCTAGGCGCCACGTTGCTCCACTGACATAAATGATATGTTTACGTATCCGTAGACATAGTTAGCTTTGGCGTGTGAAAACGAAACTGACATAATCACGCGTGAAAACGAAACGGTACACTGACATAGTCAAGGTACATAATAAGTAAAGTTTATAAATATATATATATTTTGTATTGTACAAAATACAAAAAGATTATAATAAAGCTTATTAAAACCCATAAATAAATATTATAAAATTAATTTAATTTAATAATATTTAAGATTTTATAACCTAGTTATTTTTAAAATTTTATAATATTTCAAATTTAAAAATTTTTTATCCTCGAAAATATATTAAAGCCATAATAAAAAATTTTACTCAATCGTTAATTATTATTAATTCATACTTTAACAAAATGCAATACTAAAATAAATTTTAATACGGATATTATATCGGCTTCACGTTGATTGTGTGGTGGATGCCCGACCCACAAATGGGTACGGATGATCAGCTGAAACCCGTGTTTGAAATTGTCCATTACAACGTTGCTCCTCTAAAATCCACGTGCGAAACCGCGGGGTAGAGCCCCAATCCCTCACCTACTCCGGCCTAGCTTCCTATTGATTGTGTGATGGAGAGCACAGACCAAACATTTATGGTTGACAAATGGGTCTCTGTAAATCCTTAAAAGGACCAAAGTGCACTCAGATTTTTGTTTTTCACGTGTTTGACTACGGATGGCGGATACGTTGTGGATTCGGACAAAGAAAGGCAATGCTAGCCCGACCCGTTGCTCCCCTACAACCTGCATGCGAAATTGTTCACCACACACTGGGCAATGCTACCCGCATGTGAAATTGTTCACCAACACACTCTCCTTTTGCATGGACAGGCTTACGTGTGGAGTATAGGCTTGTTAGCTTTAGCTTTATTTCGAATCAGGGCATGATCTTGAATAATAATTATCAGTCTTCGTCTAACTAATTAATGCATTGCATCACCATTCTTGTTGCTAATAGTGTTTCATATCTTTTTGTAATATCTTTACGGAACAAGTCATGTGCAATATCTTTATTTTCATAAGTGCCCCATCTAGTAAATACAGCCCATAACTCCCAATGACCAGTTTCACTAAATAGCTTCAAAGTATTCTGCACCTTAATACCATATCTGTAGATTTCGAATCTCATTAAGACAGAAAAAACTTCTCATTTTTTGCAGTTTAATACGCTCATCATTAAAATGAACCTCATTTAATCTGTTCCGTAAAATGTCTACTTAGTCAAGATTAATGCTTACGATAATATATATATATATAAACTAGTTTAGGGGTGAGTATACGATTATTTTTTATAGTCACCTCTAATTTAGACCATCCGACGGATCTATTTTACAAGTTGAAGGCGGCATTGCTAGCATAGGTGTTGCAGTGGGCGGTAGTGACACGGTTGTTGAGCTGGTCGAGGACTTTGTCAAGGCGGGTTGGGAAGCGGATCAAGTCGAGGCCAGCGGCGTGGAGGAGCCAGTCCGTCTCACCGCTTCTGCCACACCCATGCCCGAGGAGCCGCCCTTAAGTCCTTACTCCTTGCCATCAACCTGTAGATCCCTGGCCACGAGGTCACTGCCACCCTCAGCCGTGCCCACGCCGGTGGCGCCCCCGCCACCCTCCACTGTGCCCACGCAGGCGGCGTCCTCAAGTCCTTCCAACTCTCCATCAACCTCCAGATACCTGGCCACGACGTCGCCGCCGTGCGCACGCCTGCAGCGCCACCCCCTCTGGGGACGGCTCAGCATCAACAGCTCCATTCCTGACCCAAGCTAGCCATTATAAACTAGTTAGTTAAATCATTATGGATCTCATAGTCTTCATTAGTTAAACAAGTTAGTTTTGATCATAATTCTTAATATTTTATTGTGATAATCATCGAAATTATATCGCAACAGACAATGGCTCCTCAAGAAGGATTGGAAGATGTCTACGGTTGTCAATGTGGATGATAACTAAATAGAGTCTATATTGAATTGCCGATTGATTTCCTTTTGGTATTTTTCACATGTTCACTCATTTGGGTATATATTGCTCACCAATTTATGGTGTTCCTGAAATATCCATGTAAAATTTTTGTTCTCTAAATGATTATTTTATAATTGATTATAATATTTTAACCATCGTAGATCGATGGAGCAGGTTATTGGCCGTGTAACTATCTTTCCTCAGTCTTGTAAATGGTTTTTACGTTAAAATTGTATGTCTTGTTATATGTTGTTGTGTTGGTGTTCGTCATTTGGTATTATGTTTCTATATGATTTTACGATGACACTAACCGTTAAAATTGAGATTTTAATTTAAAATTCCTAAACAACAGTTGTGGCATTTAGTGCTTCCAGTGGCCAAGATGGCATTGACATTGATAACTCACTGGACATGCTTGCTGCAGTTGTCGATGGTCATGGCACCTCTTGTGCACATGATGTTGCAGTGTATGCCAGGGTGCACCACCAACGCCCAAGAGAAGTTGTACGTTAACAATAATATAACATAGATGACTTTCTATTTTAACAAACGAAGGTGACTTAGTTCTATTATTTTTTAAATTTTATTAAAAAATGACGTTTTTAGAGTAATAATACTTGAGTTGCTGTCAGGGAGCATTCATTTACACTTCAGCAGCAATACGAGATATACTACGTGGTATACCGGAAATGATGGATGCTTCGACCACGTACGTTGTACAATTTCGTCATCTTCACAATCTAATTATGAGCTGGTCATAGCGAATCCATGAAACAACTTTCCAAGACTATTTATTAAAAATTATCGTTTTTTTCATTTTTCCTGATAAAAAGGTCTCTAGCTAATCCCATGTTAAAATTAAGATCATTTACATAGTAAAATTTAAATATAACTAGACTAGACTTCTATTATGCTTAGTAATACAAGAATAATAGAAAAATATGAACTTAATCCTCCATTTCGGATAAAGGATTCCACTTTTCCATGTTTGACTTCTAATATGCTTAGTAATACAAGAATAATAGAAAAATATGAACTAATCCCTCCATCTGATAAAGGATTCCACTTTTCATGTTCTTTTTATTTGTTTGAGATCCTGTCTCACATATTGAATAATATTCCATGACTACTAACTCATTAATTTTAAAAGCAACCCATTTGCTATCTATCATTTGATTAACTTACCTTAAAAATATGAGACTCTAGTTAATATGTACCTTGTACACTAATAATCAGCTAAGCATTTTACTTCAGAATGTTAATAATCGATAAGGATTCAAAAAAAAGAGTCAAACAACCACACTTCATATGACATTAATAAAAAGATGAAGTTTAGTCTCAATTGCAGCTGACATAAGAATATGAACAACTTTTAAATTTGACTACGTATTTAAATTATATGACTGTAATTTTTATATTAACAAGACTACCCTTATTATCCAATTGTCCTTTTAATCCAGGGGCTGATATTAAAGTTAGTTTATATAAAAGGATTTAGCTGTAAGTGATACTAATTATTCTCTAATAAAAATTAATTAATATAAATAAAACAAGATATATTTAACTAAACTAAGGATACAAACGTATTTAAACAATACACTATCAAGCAACTCTTTTTTCTGATGAAAATAAGTATATGAATTTTCGGTGATAAAAATGAAAAAATGATCTTCCAAACTTAAATTATAAATAAGTTATATGGAAAAAGAGCAATTATTTAGAAACAAACGTATTGAAGTGAAACAATCTAAAGAATATACCTTTTTTAACAAGTTTATCATGAGAAATCACCTTTTTAATTATGAGTGTGCGCACATTATTTTATAGTAGTAAGATTTTAAAAAGATGCATCCGCATATACATGTAAGAGCTCCCAGGATTGGTTAGGAATAGATTATAGTTAACTATTAGATAGGCTAACACTTAATATAAGTTCAGTAGAGAAAAGTATATATATATAGAGAAGATCTACTATGCGCTGCCTTGATTGGCGGCGCATAGGCAGTGCATTGTATGTAGTCTGTTGGATCAAAATCCAACGGACCACAACCAATGCCCCCTTTTCCACCCCGTTTTTTTCTTCCCCCTCCCCGACGGTTTCTGCCTTCACCCTGAGCCCGGCTCCGCCCTGCCCCCGGCCACGCCCCGCCCCGTCCCCAAACCGGACCCCACCTGCAGCCGCCGTCCCCCACCGCCCCTGCCAGCAGCCGCGGCGGCCCCTCCTCGGGTTGCTTTGACCCCACACCCTCGGCCGCCACCTTCCTCCCTCGCCCTCGCCCGCAGCCACGGCCCCCCGCGTTCCCCCTACCCCGGGCGCCACCTTCCACTACCCTCCCCAACCTGGCTGGCGCCGCGGCCCTTCCCCCGGCCCCGCCCGCTCACGGCCGCCCGCGCCCAGCCACCCATGCCTGACCATCGTTGTGCATTTTCCAAGCAGCCCACCCACCCCCGAGACAGCGACAACAATGGCCAGCGGGCGATGGGCGACGAGGTTTGCCAGCGGTGGGGCGGCCGGCAAAACAGAGGCGCGACAAAACGAACGGGAGAAGGGTAATTTCGTAATAAAAATTTGACTCGAGTTGGGATCGAGTGAAATTTATATTAAAAAATAAATTTAAAAAATAAAATAATTTTATAATAAAAACATGACTCGATCCGGACTAAAGTTAATATTATAAAATAAATTTAAAAAAAATAAACTAATTTTATAAAAAAACTTGACTCAATTTGACTCGAGTTAATATTACAAAATAAATTTTAAAAAAATCAAATAATTTTGTAATAAGACTTGATTCGATCCCGACCCGAGTTAATATTATGAAATAAATTTTAAAAAAAATCAAATAATTTCGTAATAAAAACTTGACTCGATCCCGACTAGAGTTAATATTACGAAATAAATTTTAAAAAAATAAAATAATTTCGTAAAGCCTTTAAAAGTCGGTTAACAATTTAATGGTTTCTTACTTGGTAATAGATGGGTACGCAAGTACGTCTATTCCGATCATCTTTATCTAGAGAATCAGATCCCATTCTTTGTTCTGGAGCAGATTTATGATCTTCAAAATGGTCATAAAGAGATCTCATCTCCTCTTGTAGTAATGGCCATGGATTTTTTCACCCTAAGAATGTGTCGTTGGAACCGAAGTTATATTCTCACTCTTGAACCGAAGTATGTGTAAAATTTATTTCAACCAGTGCACTTGCATCATGTCCCTGAAATTCAACCTCCCCTGCTACCCAAATCAAACATTTTTTGTCTCCCATTCTCCTTCTTGGCAAAAACGTCTGGACCTAAAAGGAAAAACTTCGAGCCGAGATGGTGATTTGATTATTTGCCACAACAGTTGCCATATATGAGGGGATTTCCTTCTGCTACCATCCAAAAAGTGGTTGGTGTGTGTTGTATGCCAAAATCAAGTCCCACATCTAAAGTTTTGTGGGTTTGGGAGGAGTCCTCTCCCTATAAATAAGGCTCCTCCCCTTTGGTTCTTGACAACTCAAAATTGCCATCCTTCTTTCTTTGGTAAATTGTTTTCTTTCTCTCCTTTTGTAATATTTCTTTGATTATTGAAATATTATTTTTGTAGTGTCCGAGGACGTAAGCCTCGTTAAATTCCGGTGTTCTTTTTGTTCTTTTTATGTCTATTTAATAGCTATTGTCGGGTATAGTTGTTGTTAATTATTGTGCTATTTAAATTACTTGATAAAATTCTGTTTAGGAGTTGGTTTTTATGATTTTTAAGCGGATCGTGTGTCCCACCACACTTCCCTGGGAATTTTATCTTGGGGTAATTTTTAGTACAATAGTTTTCATGTTAGTCATCTAGATAATAGTTCTCAAAGTGAACTAGTTAACTTTGGTGAAAATTACCCAGTTTTCACAACACAACAATTAGTATCAAAGCAAGGTTTATTTTAGTATGCTCTATGGTTGCGGCTTACGCTGATCTTCCACATCAGAAAAAATTTCCTTGGGCCAGTTGACATTTTGAGCTCTTGGTTTATTTTAGTATGCTCTGTGGTTGCGGCTTACGCTGATCTTCCACATCAGAAAAAATTTCCTTGGGCTAGTTGGTTTTCCGCATTAAAAGCTATTAAATAGACTTTGTAGTAGAAATGACAGACAACCCAAAAGAATCCACATCAAAGGTCACAACTTCATCTTCAATTTTGGCAAGAACTACTGTGATAAATGCAAGATTTGCAGTAGAGATTTTTTATGGTACCAGTTATTTTGGCATGTGGCAAAGTGAGGTTCTGGATGCCCTTTTTCAACAGGGTCTAGACATTGCCATTGAAGAAGAGAAACCAGATTATGCTGAGGAGAAAGAATGGAAGACAATAAATAGATTGGCATGTGGTACCATTCGAACGTGTCTTTCTAGAGAGCAGAGGTATGCATTTTCTAAAGAAACTTCTGCAAGTAAATTATGGAAGGCACTGGAGGAGAAATTCTTGAAGAAAAGCAGTCAAAACAAGCTCTATATGAAAAAGAAATTGTTCTGCTTCAATTATGTTCCCAGTACCTCTCTGAATGATCATATTTCTAGCTTCAATCAGCTAGTAACTGATCTGGTGAATATGGATGTGACTTTTGAAGATGAAGATTTGGCTCTGATGTTGTTGGGATCACTTCCTCATGAATTTGAGTTTATTGAAACTACTCTACTTCATGGGAAGGCTGCTGTGTCTCTTAGTGAAGTAACTGCTGCCTTGTATAGTTATGAATTAAGAAAGAAAGAAAAGCAAGCAAATACAAGTGCAGAAGCAGAAGCTCTTATTGTGGATAGAGGCCGATCGCAGAGTCAGAACAAAGGAAGAAGGGGAAGGTCGAAGTCAAAGTCCAGACCAAGTAAAGATGAATGTGCCTTTTGTCGAGAAAAAGGCATTGGAAGAAAGATTGACCCAAGCTGAAAAATAAAGGCAAATCTGATAAGGAAAAGCTGCTGCAAATGTTGCTAAGTGTGATGATGCAGACTCAGACCTTTCAATTGCTGCATCAACTAGCAATTCTAGTGCATGGTTGGTAGATTCTGCTTGTAGCCATCATATGACACCCAATCGAGAATGGTTCTTTGATTTAAAGAACTAAAGGGTGGAATTGTCTACACAGCAAATAATGCCGCTCTTGTCACATATGGAGTTGGTTCAATTCACTTGAGGAATCATGATGGATCGACCGGAATCTTAACTGGGGTTCATTATGTGCCAGATTTGATGAAGAATCTCATCTCTGTGGGAACCTTAGAGTCAAAAGGTTTCGAAGTAAGGGCGAAAGGTGGGATAATGAGGATCATCTCTGGTGCACTTGTGATAATGAAGGGGATCCGAAGAAGAAACAATGTGTATTACTTTATGGGTAATACAATTGTTGGGGAAGCAGCAGCGACAGCAACTCCTACTGATGATCAGGAGTCAGAAGTAACTAGGTTATGGCATATGTGCTTGGGGCATGCTGGAGAAAAATCTTTGAAACTATTGATAGATCAAGGATTATTAAAAGGAGCTTGGGCTTGCAAAATAGATTTTTGCGAGCACTGTATCAAAGGGAAGAAAACAAGGGTGAAATTTGGAACAGCAATCCATGATACTGAGGGTATTTTGGATTATGTTCACTCAGATGTGTGGGGGCCTTCCAAGACAACTTCGTTGGGAGGTAAACACTATTATGTTTCCCTTGTTGATGATTTTTCCCGGAGAGTTTGGGTATATACGATGAAGACGAAGGATGAAGTGTTGGGAATTTTCCTGAAGTGGAAAAAGATGGTGGAGACTCAAACAGGCAGAAGAGTCAAACGTCTTCGTACAGACAATGGTGGAGAATTAAAAAATGATCCATTTCAAAAGGTCTGTGAAGATGAAGGTATTGTCAGATACTTCACTGTCAGAAATACACCACAATAGAATGGGGTGGCAGAGTGAATGAATCGAACTTTGCTGGAGAAAGTTCGGTGTATGTTGTCCAATGCTGGGTTGGGCAAAGAATTTTGGGGTGAGGCTTTGGTATATGCTTGTCACCTTATTAATCGTTTACCATCTACTGCTATTGGTGGTAAAACTCCATTGGAGAAATGGTCTGAAAAGCCTACTACAGATTATAATTCCTTACATGTGTTTGGTTCCACTGCATATTACCATGTTAAGGAATCAAAGCTGAATCCAAAAGCAAAGAAAGCAATATTTATGGGGATCACCTCTGGTGTGAAAGGCTATCGTCTTTGGTGTCCAGAAACAAAGAAAGTAATTTTCAGCAGGGATGTTACCTTTGATGAATCTACCATGTTGAGAAAGGTAACTTCTGAAAATATGAAGCAAATAGATGGTACTCTCAAACAGGTGGAGATTGATGGCAACAGAATGGTCCTAGCAGATGCAGAAACTGATGATGACTCTCCTGTGGTAGAAGAAGAGTCAAATGAAGAAGAGGTTCAGACCCAAGAACCTCCACATCAACATGAATCAATTGCACAAAGGAAGGGAGAGAGAACCATTAGAAAACCTGCCCGCTATGCTGATATGGTCTCTTCTACAGCACCAATTGTAACTGATAATGATCCTGCCACTTATAATGAAGCAGTTCAAAGTTCAGAACAAGAAAAGTGGAAGATTGCCATGAAAGAAGAAATGCAGTCCCTTCAAAAGAATCAGACATGGAAACTAGCAAGTCTTCCGAAGGGAAAGAAGGCAATTGGGTGCAAATGGGTATATGCAAAGAAAGATGGATTTCCTGACAAGGATAATGTTCGCTACAAAGCAAGATTGGTGGCTAAAGGCTACGCTCAAAAGGAGTGAGTTGATTATAATGAAGTATTTTCTCCAGTTGTAAAGCATTCCTCCATTAGAATTTTATTGGCTTTGGTGGCACAATTGGATTTGGAACTAGTTCAGATGGATGTAAAAATTGCATTTTTACATGGAGACTTGGAAGAGGAAATCTATATGTCTCAGCCAGATGGATTCAAAGCTGATGGAAAAGAAAAGATGGTGTGCAAATTGGACAAATCGCTATATGGATTGAAGCAATCTCCGAGGCAGTGGTACAAGCAATTTGACAAGTTCATGATAGGGCAGAAGTACTCAAGGAGCAAATATGATCACTGTGTGTACTTGCGCAAGCTACAAGATGGATCCTATATATATCTTCTTCTTTATGTTGATGATATGCTGATAGCTTCCAAGAGTCAGACAGAAATAGAGAAGTTAAAGACTCAATTGAATAGGGAGTTTGAAATGAAGGATCTTGGTGAAGCAAAGAAGATTCTCGGCATGGAGATATCTAGAGACAGGAAATTGGGGAGGCTTTGTTTATCTCAGAGAAGAATATCTGAGGAAGGTACACCACTTGCTCCTCATTTCAAGCTTATTGCTTCCATGTCACCAAAGAATGATGCAGAACGGGAATACATGACAAAAGTACCGTATGCAAGTGCTATTGGTAGCTTGATGTATGCAATGGTTTGTTCAAGGCCCGATATTTCACAGGCAGTTGGGGTTGTGAGCAGGTATATGCATGATCCTGGAAAGGAGCATTGGCAAGCTGTGAAATGGATTCTACGGTATATTCTAGATACCTTAGATGTTGGATTAGTATTTCAGCAGGATGATAAGGATGGTCAGTATGTAATTGGGTATTGTGACTCTGACTACGCTGGTGATTTGGACAAGCGACGATCAACTACTGGTTATGTGTTTACTTTTGCAAAAGCACCAGTCAGTTGGAAGTCCACCTTACAGTCAACAGTGGCTTTGTCTACTACAGAGGTAGAGTATATGGCAATTACAGAGGCTGTAAAGGAGGCAATTTGGCTTCAAGGGTTGCTCGGTGAACTGGGAATGGAACAAAAGCACATCAAAGTGCATTGTGATAGTCAGAGTGCTATTCATTTAGCAAAGAATCATGTTTACCATGCAAGGACGAAGCACATCGATGTTCGATATCATTTTGTACGAGAGATTCTAGAAGAAGGTGGAGTCATAATCCAGAAGATTCCGACCACTGAGAACCCTGCTGATATGCTGACAAAAGTAGTAACTGCAGCCAAGTTTAAACATTGTTTAGACTTGGTCAATATCGTTACAAATTGAAAAATGGAGTTTGCAGACACTACTGAAAGTTGGATTTGAAAATTGTATGGGATTTTGTCAAGGTGGAGAATTGTTGTATGCCAAAATCAAGTCCCACATCTAAAGTTTTGTGGGTTTGGGAGGAGTCCTCTCCCTATAAATAAGGCTCCTCCCCTTTGGTTCTTGACATACCAAAATTGCCATCCTTCTTTCTTTGGTAAATTGTTTTCTTTCTCTCCTTTTGTAATATTTCTTTGATTATTGAAATATTTTTTTGTAGTGTCCGAGACGTAAGCCTCGTTAAATTCCGGTGTTCTTTTTGTTCTTTTTATGTCTATTTAATAGCTATTGTCGGGTATAGTTGTTGTTAATTATTGTGATATTTAAATTACTTGATAAAATTCTGTGTAGGAGTTGGTTTTTAAGCGGACCGTGTGTCCCACCACACTTTCCTGGGAATTTTATCTTGGGGTAATTTTTAGTAATCCCTGGGCAGTTCCGTCTTTGGTGGCTGCCGTTGTTTGCTTCTCCTCATTGTGGTACAAACAGTGTTTACAGTGTTGCCCTACTATTCGCCACCATTAAACTTGACGAATAGAAGATAAAAAGCAACTTAATGGTTGCATAGCCATCTTTGTTGCTCTAGGTTCTCCTGTATTTACTCCATCTTCAAGTATCGTTATGCTAGAAATTAAGCTGTTATATAATATTTGATGTGCATAATTTGGTATGTTTTTGGCTTCCTTGCTTTCCAATTTATGATCTATTTTTAATACCGCAAGGCTTTATGGACAAAAAAATCATGCCACAAAAATAGGCCAAGTCTACCAGATAGGGGCTCCACCCCTGGGCATACCTCTGCGCAGGCCAGAAATACTCGGGGTTGGTGTTGGACCTGCTACTCCAGCCCGACTAGCAATGGCCGAGTTGGGACCTCCCTTTGATTTCTAGGTCATCGACCGATTTGGAAATGGTGATGTCCCCTTCCCCCATTTAATTTTTAAGAATTGGTTCCTCCTCCCACGCCAGTTCATAGAAGCTTTAGGCATATTGAATAGACTTTTTTCGATTTAAAATAGTAAAAAATAAATATGGATTTTTATTTTAAAAAATAAAATAAACAATAAAATTGATTGAGCCAATTTGAAAGTGAACAGGCCAAATTGAAGTTGCATTACCGATTTATCAAAAAATATTTGATAAATTTACTTAAAATGTTATTTTTTAATCAATAAGTAGTCAATGATGTTATTTAGGATGAAATATTCAATTTAGATTTTTGAAAATCAATTTCTTAATTAAAACTCAGTTCCTCATACTGGTTTAACCGTGGAAAAATTAATATATCTTAACCATTTCAAGTTGGTAAACTGGTGAAAAATTGATAATGGTAAAGCCTATAAAAGTCAGTTAACAATTTAATGGTTCCTTACTTAGTTGACAATTAAAATATTAACTGTTTATCGAGTCGAAGCACCGTTTCTTTTAAAAAGGTTTATTTTAACATTGAACATAGTTCATGGTAACATGAAATAGGACATATATATGCAAAACAAAATAGCAGATATGTTGTTTCTAGTAACATAAAATGATATAAATAAATAAATAAAATTACAACAGATATAAATTATGAGAAGAAAGATAGTGAAAACATGAGAACACGATTATTAAAAAAAACTTAGTAGTTATATCTTTCTGCCATTGACGATCTTAAACAGGAATATGGGGGTGAATAGGCGACGGTAATATTGCACTCATATTGAAAGAAACAGGGCTACCATTGGAATGAGCACTTCTTGGAGTTCTTGGTAATTCTGGACTTCTTGGTCTTGACATGTATCTGCTAGTTCCATACCGGTATTCACCACTCCTTGGACCCTTTTCCGCCCACCTTAGTTCTTGTTGTTTCACTCTGCTCGGATAACTCATGCAACAGCCCACGTTCCCAGCTCTGTGTATATATCTAGAGAGTAAAATTAACAATGTGAATATTACAGGTAAATAATAGTAATTCTTTGACAATAGGGTGCTAATGGAGTAGTTAACAGATTAGGGTGGTAAGGAGTCGTCAATTACGGTTCGCATCATTGGAACAAGAGAATAAACGTCCTAAGTATGCCCAATACGACAGGCTGGTCGGTCAAAATACGGGTAGACATATATGTTACTAAATTTCCAAGCTGACTGCCGTCTATTGACTCCATCCCAAAGATATAAAGAAATAACATGACATGTCCCAAAGAACGTATATTCAAATCTGCAAAGTACAATCAGGAAAGGAGGCCTCGCCTGATGATAAATCAAAATTGTTTGAAATTTAATCGCCAAAGTTTATCTGTTTCAACCTTTGTTTTGTCTTATATAATTAGAGACATATCTTTAAGCAAATTAGGCTAATTGTTGTTTTTGTTTTCATTTTCAGGAAATTAAGCATCCTTTCTTTGACCGGAATAGGAGTTAGTCCCATCTAGGCATGTATGATTTTATATCAAGACTTATATACATGAGCTACCATTCCTATAATTTATATGAACTACACCTTTTATTTAGAACAATTTATTCGATTCCACTAATCAAAATCAACGTAGATAAATATAAAAATAAATAATAAGTGATTATAGATTTTTAACTCAATCTAATATTTTTTTACTCTTTCACCTTAATTATAAAAATATTTATAATAAGAATTAATTCAAAGTATCTTTAAACTAGTGCATTTTTTAAAAAAACATAAAGTAGGCCATATTAATGATAAAAAGAGAGAATGATTTATCAATCTTATACTGATGCACTTTACTTTTCATACTTATAAACCTTGTTATGTGAGACCTACTTCAAAAGTTTCAAATTATATGCATAGCTCATATAAGTTATATGAAGTGTAATTCACTTTCATTTTTCCCTTTTATATATGTACACTAAGTACCTAAAATTTTTCAAAAAAAAGAGGGTATGTACAATTTTTTTCAACAGACAAACTATCTACATTTACACCTACAAATATTAGTTGAGGGTTAGTAGTTAGTACAATCGTACGATGGTGATAAACCATAATGTTATATTTAATTACTTTCCTTTTTTCCTTTTGCCCATAATCTATTAATTGATAATTGACTTATCTTGAATAGTAATTTACGTTGCATAGAACCGGTTAGAATTAGAATCAAAAGTGCAAAAACCAATTCTCAAGTAGAATCGCAAAAAAATCCAAAAATT
Organism: Piper betle; assembly: GCA_033002965.1. Lineage (NCBI taxonomy): Eukaryota > Viridiplantae > Streptophyta > Magnoliopsida > Piperales > Piperaceae > Piper > Piper betle. The sequence continues at coordinate 7,289 of JAURVB010014308.1, read as the reverse complement.
GAGACTAGCAAAGCTATGTACCAAGCAAAGATGCCGGAAAAAGTAGATATACATGGAGTATATGGTGCAGATATTTGAGTGAGGGATTCCTAGGCGTTTTATTCTCACCCTACCATCATATGGATCTCTTATATTTGAGACTCCACTTATGACACTCAAGTCATTATCATAAGCTCCGCTACTCTCGTAATTGCTGCAACTCATACTCCTCCATTCCTAACAAGGGACAAGCGACCACCATTATGATCATCCCTCGCAACAATATGGTTATGAGCTCTTGATGGTTGGAACCCTCTTGCAAGATCCAAAATGAGAAGCGTCGACAAAGATGGAGGGCAGCATCAAGGGTTTGGGGGAATGAGAAGCATCGGGGGGGGGGGGGGTGGAGGGGTGGGGTTGTGGAGAAATTAAGATAAAAAATATAAAAAAATATACTGTATACTTTTATATACTCTAATAACTCATTTCTCATCATGTTTTGACGTTATTATCGGATATTCAGGTACACTTGACCCTCATCGCTCATTAACTCACTGCTTGCTTCGGCTCAGCATGGGGTTATGAAACTGATTCGACTCTAACTAACGGTTGAACTAACTAATTTACAAATGTAAAATTCTCACTCAAGTCACGGGTTTTACACATGAGCTTATTGATGGATGCCAAATCATATAGGAACTCGAGTATAGGTATGATATTTTTATATATGTATTTTTATCTTGGTAATGAACTGTAGATCTTTTGGCCATCTTATCCGTGTTTTTGATGGTCCGTCTCTTATATAAGTTATAACATGTATAATTTATTAACTTTATGATTTTAGTTAAGTAAGCCATGATAAACAATTAGATTATTGTGGCAGAGATTTTCTTCAGATAGCAGAGTCATGTTAATTAAAATTGGTTTTTGTTCTTTTATTATAGTAAAATCATTTTTTAGAATTTATATTAATAGTCAATAAAAAGATTTATTTATGATTTTAAATGTATTTTGAGTAGGCAAGTGATATTATGTATATTATTATATTATATTATCGAGTCAAGTTCGAGTCGAGCTATAAATCGATTTCGAGTCGAGTTTGAGTTATAACTGAGCCGACTTGAGTCTTACACGACCTTACTCAAACTCGACTAGTAGGATTCGAGTTCGAGCTCGAGCATTTAAATGTTGAGTTTCGAGTTGAGTCGAACTGAGCCGAACATCAAATGCTCATGAGCTAGCTCGCTCGATTAGCAGCCCTAGAGATAACATTTTGAACATCATTGAAGGGTTTTGTAATGCTAATTTAAAGCTGGTTTGGAAGAAAAATGCTAATTTATATTTTGTATATCAATGAGTGGAATTGAAAATTCTAAATGAAGGGTACAAAATGGAGCCCGAGTGCGAGTCAAGTCAAGCTTGAATCTCAGACGACTCTAAAGCTAACTCACTCACCCCCAATCTTAAATCCCCATGCATCATGGTATTCTATTAAATGAATGTTCAATTAGTAATCTAATTGTATAATATAGCATAAATTTAGATATAATTTAATTTGAATTTCTGACAACTCAGCTTCCAGCAATAAGATAATTGGGTATGATCGAAGGCATGTACAATGACTATTTATCAATTTTTCGACCATTAATTATTATCGCACCGTTTATCGCTTCCGGATCATCTGTCACTATTGACTTTTAACCATTTTTTGTTGATGATAAACAGTTAGCAATTAGTAAATTTTAATTTGAGCCAAACAACTCTTTGGCAATATAAAATTTTTACCAAAATCACAAATTTAATGTTACTTGCACTAAAATCATATATTTCCCCCATCTTAAATGAATTTTATCACCGAAATTCCTTTTTGTGTCTCATGAGCCTATTAAATTTTTTCTAAATAGACTTTCATCATCCAACACAGTCCCGAGTTGACTCTGATACTACCTGAGCTCAATTAGTATAAATTGATAGACTTACTCATTTTTTCAAAATTAGTTAACTAAATTAAAGATTGTAAACACCGTCCCTACTAATATATTTAATCTTACCCTCTAAGATATTAGATATGAGATTTACTGGACTAATTAATTGTCAGTGATCTTACACTATCAATCCCTAAAAAAGCAATTGTTGGTGGTTGACAAGTGTAGTGAGATCTGGTTTGGCTGCACCTTGCCAAATCTAGCCGCATGTAGCTGCCCCTAACTCGGAGGAGATTTGGCTGCTGATGGGTTGGCAATTCCCCCCTTTTTTTCAAATAGAAGATCATATGGGACATTTTTACAATCAGATAACTCAAAAGAACTTGGAGACAATAATTTTTTCCAAGCCCAAGCTCAAAAATATTTTCTATAATTATAAGTTTGACTATAATTCAATATACCTTGTCACTATATGAAGTATTTTTTCATTTTTAAAAAAATTGAATTGTAACCTAAAAATTAGTTAGCAGAAAAGATTACAAAAAATATGAGTTTTGCTGATAATATTTAAGGTTATCATGGGCTATAATACAGTTTACAAAGTAATTTTAAAAAAATTGAGAGAAATATCTTTGAGGTACATATGAACTATATTGTCATGGACATAGACATATGTATATTTGAGACATTTTTCTAGGGTTTTCAAAATCATTTTGTGAAGTATACTTTTTTCTATTGTAGTATAACCCATGAAAACCCGAGGTTAACTCCATGGTTTAGAGTTTTTTTTGTAATGATTTAATGTTTTTAATATTCTAAGAGCTATGTTTAACATAATGGAAAGTTTTATTTACACCGTATGAATATGCCCCTTAACATATGGTGACGATTGACAAACTTGTGCGAAATGATCGACCCTCAGTTCCCAATTAGTTGCCTATAATTTGAAATAAAGCAAATCATGAAATAATTTTAAACCATCATAGTTCACATTATCATCCACATATAAATACATATAACTATTCATGGCCCTGCGCAACGACCAAGCTATGTTATGCGCTTTTTTTAAAAAAATAATTTAAAAATATAAAACTAATTTATAGATTGTAATAGCTCGATCAATATATAATTTGTGTTAAACACACCAAAATAAATTTCATCACTCAAAAAATAGTGAGTACATAAAATATAAAAGAATATAATTCCTTAATTATAGTTGTAAAATGTATAATTCAAGTCAATCCAAACTTAAATTATGAAGTCACAAGTCAGTCATGTTTATGAAAGATGATGGAAACCTAACGATATAATAATGAAAAATATAATTAAAATTAATTTGAGGACAAGAAATAAAAATAACTTAATAATATTTATTTAAAATAATTAATAAACTTACTTTAAAATGTAATGAAAAATTAAAGAAATTGCCATCACCTCTACCTTGCAGTCTCACTGTCCCTTCCCTTGTCTACGAACGCCCGGCTACTAGTCTAGTAGAAAATTGTGTTTTTGTCACGAAAATTTTTATGGAAAATTTTTTGTGACAAATTTGTCATTGATTAATCACAAAAAAAGCTGTAGTTATAATTTGTAATGGAAAAGATGCGATAAAATCTTGACAAGTTGAAAATTTTCAAATGGTCACTATTTTGCCATCAAAATGTGGTACCAAATTTTTGTTACCTAAATTTCGGTGGCCAAGTTGTGACAATTGTCTAAGTGTCATTGAAATCTGACACCAAAATATGGTAACAAATTTTTATCGCCAAAATTTAACACCGAAATTCAATTGCAATTTTTTTTAGTATAATAAAATATATTCATAAAAATTATTATCTTTTGTCACTAAAATTTAGTTATCGAAGCAGTGACCAATATCTAAATGTGATTTGAATTTGACACCTACACATGACGATAAATTTTTGACACTTAATTTGACACTAAAAGTAGTAACAAATTTATTTAAAAGAATAAAATATATTTGTAACAATTGTTATATCATTTGTCGCTGAAATTTCGGTGACAAAGCACCGTCTCTGCTGTCGTCGTCCACTGCGGGCGTCGGCATCGCCGATCTGTCTTGCCACTCCAAGAAAATCATCAAAGATGACGACAAGGAGTGCTTATTCTTCCTTGGCTATGGTGTGAACTCATTGCAGAGTATGGAAAAAGGTGGGTTTTTTGTTTGGAAGGCTCCTGGAAGTTGCTGGCCTCCCACTATGCTCACAGCCAAATATTCATCCGGAGCCATATTATTGTTACAACTACTCCGTATAACCAAAGAAATAAGTCAGATGCATCTGCAACAGCACCGACGGAGATGGAAGGGAAGGTGAGATGTCGGCATGGTTTTATCGGTTGTAATATTTACAACCGTAAAGCATCTATCTGTTCCGGTTTTAAATTTTGCAATCAGATGATATTTCGGTCATAAACCCCACCGCTATATTTAGTCACAATTTTGGTTACAAAATTCTTTAACAACCACGATAACAGTCGTCCTTGAAAACCTTTTTTCTACTATTATTTTAAATTAAATATTTTTAAAAATTTAAAATTTTTAATATTTCTTGTAATTCTAAGAGTTCTAGTTGCGTGAAAAGATATCGTTATTTCTATATAACCATTACATACCACAACTCCTGAGATTTAAAAAGTAGAAAAAAGATTGCGGCTTGGTAAGTATATATAGCACTAAATTTAAAATTGCACAACTTGTTGTGCGAACTAATTATTTGGCAGATAAATATCCGCAGATAAACGGGGTGTGGCCAGTGCACGCAAGGGCTGGACCAGGAAGAGGTCGGTCTTAGACTCGGACGGATCAATTCGTGACAGGTTCTCGGGCAGGCTCCAATTGAATCATAGGAGCAACCTTGCCAACAACATGGTGGTCATGGCCGTGCCCAGCGGCGCCCCCATGCATCCACGCCGACCAGTGCTGAAGGAGATGAACTGGAGGTCGGGCTTGGCCAGGTTGACGTCCCCGCCATGGCCGAGGTGTCGGTCAGCCTCGAATCGCAGTGGGTCGGGCCATACCTTGGGGTTGCGGCCGAGGCCCACCTGGCTGAGCAGGACATGGCTGCCCTTGGGGATGAAGTAGCCGGCAACGATGGGGAGGTTGAAGGGGGAGATGGGGTGTAGTCGGAAGGCCTCCCTTGCACAGGCCTTGATGTAGTTCAGCTGGGGGATGTAGTTCGGCGACGGCCTTGTGCAGCAGCTCTGGGCGGTTGAGCATTTCGGCTAATGTCCATTCTACTGCATTCGATGGATTGTCAACTGTGGCGTAGATCAATTCCTAATCGAGATGATAAACAAGTTAATGTTATTCTGATAAGGTATTTATAAGAACATACAAAGGTATTATCCATCTATTTATGAACCGTTAAGTATTTAGATTATATTTAAATATAGAATACTTAAATATAGTACTTATATTTTATTTAAGTATTAGATAGGCTATCACTTCACATACATTCAGTAGAATAAGGGTTGAGCAAAGTTAGGCCCAAATTGAGGAAATCGACCGAACCAAACCGAATTGAATTTGTCGGTTCGGTTCCAGTTTAAAATTTTTTAATTAGGCTCGGCTTCCACATTAGGTAATTTTTTTAGGTGTGAAAAATTCAATTCTGAACCAAATCGAACAGAAATAAACCGAAAAGTTGAAAAATATTTAAAAAACAACTCAATATTCATGTTTTGTATTGGATGTTCAACATAATATCTATGTAAATAACATTTTTTAAATATTATTATGATAGTTAAATAGTGTTTTAATTTTATTTGTTATGAAAATCATAATTAATTTTAACCTAATTTTAATAATTTGGGTTCCAAATAAACCAAATCGAATCAATAGAAACTTTTCAATAAGCAGCGGCCTTCCACCAAAATCCTTCGATGATATCAAGACGTCCAACACATCCTCGGCTTGTGTTTTGATCCCGCTCCTCCACTCTTCCATCCTCCTTTCAATCACCGGATCATGATACTTGTTGACGACACCAATCGCCTTCTTCATCACCTTCTCGTGCCCATTCAAGTCCAACCACCTCAACCACGGCATGTAATCCGACGCACAAAAAGCATAGAGAAGAGAAAGAACGGCGAACAGGGCATCTACATGCTCCACCTCCTCTTCCCCCGGCCCTCCATCTTCCCTCCCTTCACCAAAGTACCTCTGGTTGAATATCATCTTCCTTATAGCATTTGCACTATAGTGTCTAACTGCGGCTCTAACATCTATCATTTGGCCAGCAATGGAGCTTTTGCACTGGTTGTGGAGGAATCGAACGAGGTTGGCTGCTTCGCCCGTCCTCTTCTGAAGAAGCCACCGGAGCCGTGCCGGAGTCATCACCTCGGAGGCAACAACTCGCCTCATTTTCTTCCACTGATCACCCCACGGTACAACTGCAACCGTCAAGAAACCCAGGCTTGAATACTCGGTTGCATGGTGATGGGTCTGGAGGCAAAGATCGAATCATGCTTTTGAAGGAACTCTCGTGCAATCTCCGGGCAGGTTACGGGGATAACATGAACATTTCCTAAACGAATGCAAGCAATGCTCGCGCTCATTTCCTTCATGCGACTGAGAATCCAATGATGGGCCGGTGGAGTAATATCTCCGGCAGGTTTCCGATGATGGGCTACGGCAATGGGCCGGGCGGAAGCAAGCGTTTGGCGGTCTTCTTCCCCGTCTTGAACCTTAGCTGCAGGAGGAAGGAGGCCAATACGCAGAAAATGGTGGTGACCACCGTCCAGCCGTGAAGAACGACGGTGTTGAAGTCATTCACCGCCATCGACGCCCACGCGCCTGCCATTGCTATCGGCTTAGTGATCTGATACATGGTGATGATCGGCTTGCTTTCCTTACTTAAAAGCACCAAGGGTGCACTCAGTTCTTTGTTTTGTCATATGTTTGACTGCGCATGGATGGATACGTTGGGGAATTAGACAACGAAGGGCAATGCTAGCCTGGCACGTTGCTCAGCGAAAACCGGCATACGAAATTGTCCACCAGACACATGGCAATTTCAGCTGGCACGTTGCTCCCCTAAAACCCACATGCGAAATTGTGTGATAGAGCCCCAATCGCCCACTCACTGCGGCCCAGCTTCCTATTGATTGTGTGGTAGATGCCGTATCCACAAATGGGCTGCAAGCGAGCGTACGGGCCTAACATTTATCTTCGACAAATGGATCTCTATCAATCCTTGCAAGCAGCGTTAATTTGAAATTTGTTGTGACTTCTATGGTTTTTTAAAAATTTTCACATGTATAGGCTTGTTAGCTATAGTTCGAATCAGTGGCACGATCTTGAATAATAATTATCAGTCTTGGACTAAATAATTAATGCATGGCATCACCATTTTTGGTGCTAAT